>VZRW01009001.1:0-31472 GCA_013398125.1 Aegotheles bennettii
CCCAAAACTGCACACAGTACTTATTCACAAGACTTATCAGAGGTGTGAACAAGTAACTTGCATGTGCATTTCTTGTAAATGTATATTTCTTTCTTCTTTAGCAAACTATCAGATATGGTGTTAATCTTAATAATCTATCATGTTTTCTCAGGAAATCAGAGTTAATACAGTCATGCTATTTGTTTTGTCTATTTAGTAATGTGATTAATGAGTGTGACATTTACCTTGATTGTTGTGCTCTTTAAGGATCTTCTTAATAATGAACTTAATTTTTGGAGACTCCAGCTGGAACTAGCAGTATTAAGGAGAAAATTAAGTAGACTCCAGTTTTCCTGAGATGTTTCTGAAACACAGAGTCCTGTTGCTACTGATGTTATCAAGGTCCCAAAGAAGTTACAAACATATTTTGAAGCACACTAGCTCCCTGAGTGCTGAGAACTATATGACCATTTTTGAGTTCACTGAAGATGCTAATGTTCTGCTTCAAATGAAAGTAAAATTATTTGAAACATTCTAGGAAGCCATTGCTGGATAGCTTCAATACTTGAAATGCTGCTGAAGTTAAGCAAGATACAAATTTCTGAATGCAAACAGAGTCATCTATCCCACAACAGTGTTGACTGTATAACTTATTAACAACAACATGCCGTACCTGAAAAGAGTTTTCTCCAGGGGGATTTGGTAGTAGACACCATGATGTTTCTTTTGAACCACTTTTGTCATTCAAAAAACCTGTTGTTACCATTATTTATACTGTTGATTAATACTGCAATTTTTAAGGGCAAATTTAGGAAGTCACATTAGTCTTTTTCAAAAAATATACCTTGAGGTGTACAGGCTTGAGAAGTTTCACTTTTGAAAAGAGAATTATGTCTTGTTTTAAATTTAGTATAAGCTTTACAGAAGCTGAGAGAGAACTGGGTTCTGCTCCTGCACATCCCATCTTGATGGCCATCTCATGTGTGGAAGTAAGGTTACATTTGATGCAACTTCTAAGTCCCTGGTTTGGCAATATGATAAATATAGCTTTGGGACAACTGACACAGGATCAAACATACACAAGTCAGAAAGCTAATGCAGGACAAACTCCTTCTTCTGGAACTATTATTTTTTCAATTTTTTTGACAAATCAGCTTTTATGTCAGAGTGGTATTCTCTGTCTACTCTACTCTATCTGGATGAGATATTGGCCAGAATATCCTCTGGTTAGTTTTATGAAAATATGACCTGGTATCAAGTTTTAACTTGTAGTCTTGGGTGCACAAATCTAGTATAAGCAGTTTTGAAAATATGGATCCATCCAGGTATAATGCTTTTCACACACTATAATAGTAAGTTTAATTATTTCTTCACTCTAAGCTGAAGTAAATGTTAATTAAAGATCGAGAAAATCATACTATGCAAATAGTAATAATTAGGTATTAGGTCATCTTAGGTGTCCCTACATTTGGCTACTAGTAGTAAAGCTTCTTTCCTAATCCTTCAGGTTGGCAGCAGGCTCATATGTTCAAAATGCCCTCACAATGTTTTCACTATGAGATCACAACAGTGCTTTTAAGTTGAAATATTACTATAAAGAAGAAAGGATGAGAGTCAAAGGAGTTATTGCTTCCTTCTTAATATTCACATCAGATCAGCAAAAACTCCACTGAAATCAGTTTAGTCAACTGTCAGGTGAAAATAAGAACCGTCAGACTATAACAGAACATCTGCTCATGCTGTTGAGCCATGACTGGGCACTGGGTTACTTAACCTGGTGCTTGAGATTCATTTTGTATTGCTGGAGCATAGCAAAGGAGATTGGTGTGTGCATCTCTGAAATTCCTCACTATTCCACTGAAAAAAATCAAATAACAAATATCCATTTTAGAATATCAAACTTTTTGTTCCATGTTTTGAGATTAATAAATGTGGGTTCCCAAAAGTGATAGATGCATGCAAGCTACTTCCAAGCAATATATTACCTAGTTTACAAAAACAAAGTTGAAATGAGCTTCCCTAAAACAAATAGACATACAAAAAAATAGCACCAACAGGAAGAATAAAAACCTGCATTTTTTGAATGTATTTAATTTCTAGTGTTTTAAGTTAAGCAGTTTCCAA
This sequence comes from Aegotheles bennettii, assembly GCA_013398125.1. Classification (NCBI taxonomy): domain Eukaryota; kingdom Metazoa; phylum Chordata; class Aves; order Caprimulgiformes; family Aegothelidae; genus Aegotheles; species Aegotheles bennettii. Next base: position 2,104 of record VZRW01009001.1, read on the forward strand.
ACAATGCTTATGTATTGCTAAAGGCATGGGAAGTCTTTCATGCTATGTAGCTGGTGCAGAACAGGGAGCTGTTAACAATTTGTTTCTGTTGCTGGTATTTACCAAAAATGTCTGCAATCCCCTTGAATATACTTTACTGACTTCAACTAAAATAATTAAATTGCATAAAAGACCTATTTTCCAAGTGGTTTAGATGTTAAAATATTACTGTATACTTTATGCTTCATATTAGCCATGATGTTGGGATTTTTTGTAAACTCTTTTTTCCTGAAAACCAGCAAGTGAAGTCCATAACTATCAATACTTTGATGACTGCTTCTTCCAAAATGTGTTTCTTATGACATCCTCATTTTCAATTTTCTTCTTTTGCATTTCTTTTTTTCCTTGTCCATCATCTTCACTTCTTTATCTTCTTCATGTGCCCATGTAAATAAATTCTGGATGCAGCACTTACTGCAACAGGATCCCACTTTTACTTACGTCTCTCCACCAGTCACTTGGACAGTTTTTAAACTCTTCTCCAGCTAAGAATTTGGCTTATTTTGAGGGGGCTGGAGACAGTGGAAAACCTACTGTATGAGAATTTGCAGTGTTCATTTTCAGCTGTTTCCATTACTTAAATGAAGAAGAAATATCAACTCAGATTGTTAAAATATGCTAAAACATCTGTCAGGAGCAGATGATATAATTTTTCCCATTTGGTTTCTATTATCTTTTCCTATTAACAGGCAGTAAAACTGACAGACTGAATTTTAGCTGTAAACCAGTAAATGACTGTATATGAATGTAGATCTTACTATCCAAGCATTTAGTACACAGGAATGAGCACCTGCAATTTTCCTGAATATGACAACACAGAAATCTTTATTCTGTTTACCCTATATATCTCATAACAGAAATAAAAATAAAGTTGAGACAGGGAAAAACATAGAAATAAGGAGGATGTAGCTTTGGAGTACCTATGAAATTCCCATCACCGGGATAGGTATCCGCTTCACTTGTTTTAACTTGCAAGAGTAGTAGTTTTTAATATAATTGAAAAACATGAATTAGTAACAAAAACAGATAAAAAGACATGCAGTGTAGGCTCTAGACATGCATAAAAGAAATAGTGTAAATGGATGTAACAGAAGCTACCTTTTAATACTGTGGCTTTTTCTGTTTTAGTTTGATTTTCTTTTGTCAGCAAAGGATCTTTTTCCTTATTCTGTCTTCTCTCTTGTTGGTTTTGAGACAGAAGGATATAAAAGAGAATTAAAATGTTGTACAGCTGTAAAATGACCAAATACATTTGGGGTAGAGGGAAGCTGCACAAACTATTAGCTTTAAGATGTAAGAGCCAAAGTGGTCAAGGAATGTTTATCCTTCTATAAAAGATGACTTATTACATTGTAAACAGCCTACATCCACTTACCATTAAGAAGAGCTGCTTTTTTCAAGTTTTCCCTAGAATGTCATGTAGATATATTAGGGACATTTCTATTTTTCATGACTTAATTTGCCAGCTAGAAAACTATTTTATGGTCCAAAAAATGTTTCCCTGATCAGGGATGGTGGATTTTGTATAATGATTAGTACAATCAAGACACTATTTAAGCCTATTAAACTGCTTAAACTGGTGAAGACTGTCTTCCCATGTAATATGTTGCTCTGCTATAGGTGTGTATATTTTCTGTAGGCTGTTGTGGAGAAGCTGTTTCTTAACTGAGAACTTTTTCACTAGATACTGTTCATGATACCTCAAATCTACATCAATGCTGCCACCCACCTCACAGTGCCAAGTGTCATGTAAAGAAAGCCGTGCAAAAGAGTTTGTCTTTTTCTGATCATAAAAATCAGATCCTTTAAGGGAAAAAAACCCACAAATAAAACAAACAAAAAAACGCCAAAGACAATTAATTTTTAGGCAAATTTATGTGGATAGATCTATTGCCTTTTTTCAAAAGGAAAGCAATCAAGGCCATGATGTCTGTGAACATCAACAGCTTTTGGTCCTTGCTAGGTTGTCTTCAGGAGTATTCAGCAGTAAGATTTTCAAGTGCTTCTTATTTACAGTTGTATAATCATCTGTGGAAGTCTCCTCAAAGAAGCAGTCTCCTGTAAATGTTACTAAGAAATGATAAGTTTAGAGTAAAATCTGTGCCGACTGAAGATGTAAAATATTTCTGCATCTCATTCTCGATGCTAAATGCAAATATATGAGGATACTTGGTTTTCCAGTTAAAAAGATAAATAATTAGATCCAAGAAAATCTTCTCAGCATTCTCATGTGTCTGAATGAAAAAAACATTCCTTCCAGTCTTAGAAAGGAGCAGTTTTCAAGTGGAAGTAATACTGCTTAAACCTGGAATGTTCTCTTTTTTTGTTCCTTGTAAGCTGTGTCTAGTATAGATAAGATCAATCATTAGATGAAAAGTCTTTTTCAAAGAGAACCCTTTGGGTATGTAAGGGGTTGATACTAGAAGGATGTCTTGGTATGACATTATGAGTTTTCCTAACTGGCATAAAATAAAAAAAAAGGATAGTATGGTGAGCAGTGGAGCTAATCGAGTCTGTTCTGCTGAATTTGGCTGAAAATTGCATGGCAGTTCTCACCTGGGGATGGACAGATAAACAGCTGTGTAGACAGACACAGTATGCTTTGTCTTGCTTTAAAAAGAACTAGTCTTTAAAAAAAACCCCAAAAGCTACTATACATAATAAAAGAAACAGGGATGGTACTTCCATTCACATCTGCAGTTTTCAAGAATACTTAACGTTTTCCAAATTATACACAGCATTGGACTTCCAGATGCATATATTTTTTTTTCATTACATCTCTAGTACCCAGTAGTTTTACTGTGAGGTTTTTTTCATGTCCTGGCTTTCCTTTCTGTGTCAGATGCATGTGATGGTGAACAATTCACAGTCATTGTCAGCAGGCAGGATTATCTCTCCAGGGGAAGTGGACTCTTGTAAACCGCAGTGACCTGTCGGCTCAAAAGAATGGATTTGGCAGAGTATGGAGGGACATTTTACAGTGTGCATACAAAATGGTTAGACCTAATTGTACAGGCACTTCTAAAAGTGCTCTTTCAGAAAACGGTGCTGTTTTATTTGTTTCTGAGAAAAGTGAACATTTACAGTTAAAGATTTAAGGTGAGGTTGGCTTTCTACTTCTTGTAATTACCATTTGAATACAAAAGGGCTATTAGTTTCTTTAAGTTCTACCATGTAAGCTCTGACTGTGGTCTGACAAATAGAACCTTTTAATGGTTTGGTATTGAAATCAGGGCATTTAGTCTCTGGAATTAGCAATTTATATTCTGTGTGGCTGCTACAGTAGTTGCTGTATTTACATTATTTATGCAAAGAGTACTGTTGTGTTCTTTATTACAGATCACATAGACCCCATGCTCAACAAGTCTACAGTTTTCCCGCTGAAATTCTGCTCCATTTTCAAGAGTATGTCTTTATCTTTTCACTGGCTGCATGCTGTGATGAAGACGAATTGAGATCACACAGCACTACAGCTTTCATTTGCTCTGGAAACAGTATCAGCTTTGTGCAGAGATAGGAGAGTCTACCAGCAGCAGACAATTCCCCTTCAGCCAGTCATTAGTACTTCTTGTAGGTCACAGAACCAAATCCTTCAAGGAATGAAACCAAGTTCAGAGCATGATATGTGCCTGGCAATATAAATCCGCTTTTAAGAGGAAGAGAAGTTCAGAAGAGGAAGCCTTGTAGTTTCCATGAAAAAAAGAAAAAAATAACAACACTGACAGCTCTTTAAGAACAAGTTGAATAGAATTCATGCTTGTGGAAGTAAGCAAATAACAAACAGACTCTGCATTTTCCAGAATGGTTACTCTGTTTGGCATGCTAAATTCTTCAAGCAGAGAAAATTCACTACCATCTGTAGATCAGTCACTCCCACAGTTTCATACATATCCACTTACAATTCTATTTATTTCTAAAAGCCTTAAATACAATTCTTCCTGGATAAATGACATCAACTGTGTATAAATAAGAACAGAATTGCTCCCATAAAAGTACATCTTCTTCATATAGTTTCCCACATCCTGTGCTCTAGACTGATCAGTTAGTAATGATCTGCATTATTTTTAGATCAAATTGAAGTAAAATTTTGATATCCATGATCGGTTTGATTTTTAGAGTATAGTCTGACATAAAATTAGTTTACAAACTTTGCTAATTTGAAATTAACCCTTAAATTTGCACTGGCTGATCACTGGATATCATCTCTTTTGTACAATCTCCTTAGATATTTCCTCCCTCTTTATTTAGAAAAAAATACCATCTTCTTTTAAAAAATGGCTTAAGTTTTTTCTCTTCTTCTGTGGTATCTATTCTAGAATAGGAGTACCATAAGAAAAAGAACAAGAGCAAGAAGAATAATAAATGTTCCTGGTCAAGCCTATGTTGCCAAATCTCTCTGCTCTGGTCTAGTCCTCTCCAGCTACTTCCCACTCTAGAGTATGTAAGGCCCAAGTGAGCAATTCTGCTCAGCTGTAACTGCTACCTGTTAGCTACCTGATGCTCTGCTACTGTTCCTGATAGCACAGATCTAGTTACACTGCTAAATTTATTTGAGTCATGTTAATCTCTTTCCTCTATAATTTTTTTTCCATTTTACCTCCATTATCTTATCAAAGTTTTATCTATACAACCAGAAATCCCAAGCTGTAATAGTATCTTGTTGGTAAGGTTTTATTACTGGCCTAAGGATCCAAAAGGATAAAAGCCAAAACAAAATGCAGTGAGAAGGGGTAGGAAGAATTTGAGTGCTCAGTGGTAAATGTGATCAGAGACCACAAAAATCTAACAAGACTAATAACAGGTACCCACTTGTACCATGTACAAATGTAGAGTGTTTGTGAAATGTATTCAGTGGTTGCTGCTTACAACAGGTAGTTGAAGAGAATGGAAACAGAGGTTATTTCTTAGTCTGTAGTAACTCGCAGGAAAGTTCATTCAAGTCACAGAACTAACTGAGCACCATAATAAAGTTCAACATCTAAAGGACAACAAGTTACACAAGTAGAAGATATGTTATAAAAGGAGATTTCAGCTAAACGGGGAGTTTAGTAAAAACAAACAAACCCCATGTATATGAGTAAATCAAGTAAAGTCTTTAGAAGTTGCTACAATTTTATAAAGAAAAGTAACAACCATTTATGGAGACATGTAAATATCATAAATCTCTGCTTGTGGCAGCAGTCATGTCAAGATTGTGCTTTGTCCAAACTGAGGAGTGGGTCTTACTGGCTTAGATGTAGTATGTTACCAGTGCAATTGCAGTTTCTGGAAGTGACCCAGTATCTCAGCATGTCTCTCTGCTGTGCTGCATTAGCCTACCAGACTGCTCAGGGTGACCTCAAGGGCTTTTGCACAACACACAATTTTAGCACAGTTTAGACAGGCCATGAAAAGATATGCATAGTTCTGGGTAGGAGGGAGAAATTAAAAGGTAGGGATTATTTACCTTCCAGAATAGGTATATAAAATGGGATGTGACAAAGTGCACAGATGTTCGATTTTACTTCCATTGAAGGCAATGGATGAGTGCCAACAACTAGGTTGAGATCTAATAATAAGAATGAATCCTGAGATTATTTGACATTTCTAATGGGGATTTTTGCAGTCCTCCATAAAAGTGACTGTGAGAGGTATAATATGATCCTGGTTAGTACAACCATATATCTTGTATAGCCATTTCTATGTTCCTGTACCAATATTCTCTCTTATTAGATAAGCCTCTGGGTGGCATAACAATGGTGTTACTGGATATAGGCCACTTACTGGTGGCCCTTAGCATAGATGATTTGTCAGATCAGAAGGGAAAAGAGCCCAAAATGTTTTGGGCTCTTAAGCCAGGAGAATGTCCCAAATGGACTATTCTGGCTGGTGCAAGAATGAATAGACCAAATCAGATGCAACTTTCAGGGGAAAACAGCATCCTGAAATAGTCAAGAGGCAGGACAAAATTTTGTTTTTGTTTTCTTTTGTCCTTTCTTTACTGGAATTTTGGAGAGCTGGCCAAGAAAAATGGAAATGTTGCCAAGATACAACAGAGCCAAAAAGGAAGCTAAAATTTAAGCAGATATCTTGTGACACTTTTATATTCTCAGCCTTAGGGGAAAGCCTGGCCAATAGAAGTCAAAAGGAGAGTTGCCATTTGTTTCTTCAGGGCAAGGCTTGCATATCATGTCCTGCTCTAAACAAGTTTTATAAATATGCATGCCAAACTGTGTCCTTGGGCACAGGGACAAAAACTACTTTTAGCATGACTTCAATTCATGTCTTCAGAGGTGAAAGGTTAGATCACTAATAGCTGGTGCTGAAGAGTACCTTCAACCAATTGGTTCCCCAAGGAAATGAGATGTAATTACATAATCAGTGACTTCATTCACATGATCTACTATTATTTTCCATTCATGTAATAATACCATTTCAAGCCAAGAAGGAGCACCATCTCCATCTTCTCTGCAGAATGAGCTGTAAAGGATTCATTGCCACAGTATGTACGAATGTCTTGCAGTTTGTTCCGACAGGGAAGTTAATGTTTGTCTGTATGTACTGCTGCTCCATAATTGACAGATACTTCATTATATTTTCACATTCATTTTCTTTCCAGAAAGGAGAAATAGGCCTTAATTAATATTTTCTCAAGGCCAGATTTTCAACTCCTTATTCACTCATCAAATCACTTAATGATATGAGCAATGTCAATGAACACAAAGGGGTTTTATTATGCAAATTGTGTTTGCTATTCACTATTCTAAAGAATTTGAGGTTAGCAGCTGGAGTTCTGTATGGTGCCAGTGAAATTGCTCCAGTGTCCGCTGCGGTGAAGTTGTTGATCTTACTGAAACACACTAATAATTTTCATGTGAAGAAAGAGGACAACCACATCTATATTTAATTGTAACTAAAAGCAGAAGAACAATTTTAATACCAAAGGATTTTAAGACATTTGCGGTAATTTTCTGAATTTTGGATTAAGGATTTTTTCAGTTATAAAAAGAAAATGGATATTAAATTGTTAATCCTAGTGAGAGATTAGTATGTAATCATGTTGTGTTCTAATAATGTTATTTGTTTAAAGTAAATGTATTGGTTTATTCTAATATTCACTGACCTAAGTTAACTTCTAGTTATGTAAGTGTGGTTTTATTTATTTACTATGCTATTGCAGCCTGCTATGTGGAAAGTATTTGCAATGCACTTTTTAATCTTTCATGAATACTCTTTGTATGAAGATAAGGTTAACAAAAAGGGGACATGAAATATTGTTTCAAGGCAACATGCACAGGTGAGAAGCTATTCACCCTATAACATGATCATGACATAATTGTTGATTTTATAAGTAGTTAAGAACATGGAGTTACTTATGTTAACAGCTGTTACTGATTTGTTGTCTCAGAAATGTATATACCTGGGATTGCCTATCGAAATGAGAATCTTTATGCTTTGTTGAATTTTTTGCTCACAAGCAACAATTATTTAGAATATAAAAATCTTTTTAGTTACAAATCACCAAGAAATAAATTTGGTAGGATTTACTCTTATATAACCATATGATAATTTTTTACAGAGAGACAATATTTTAGGTTCAAGTACATGAATTTGTTGTTTGTTTCAGCACTTGCAGAAGACTATATACTTATAAAGGAGAGAAATGAGGTAGCTGATCACAAGTGTGTGTGCAAGAGTGTCTGGAGGTCTAATTCAAGTCATGTTAATAACTTTATTTTCCCTTGGCATTTTGCGTTAAATTCACCGCCTGTGCAAAGGTGATAATACCTCCTGAGTCTTATGGGAGCTGTGAAACTTCATCAGAGCTTGATAACACAAGAAATTAGCTATTCCTGAATAATTCCACATGAGGACACATTTGCAAAGTTAATTATGTTGAAAGTTAAATGTATTTCAAAGTAGAATAGCTATTGCATTTAAAAACACTCTTCCTTAATCAAAATAAATGTTTAACTAGGCCAACATATACATTTACTAAGGTTATTTCAAAGTGTGGAAAATCAAATTCAGGAAATCACAGAAGCACATCTTATTCTTTTCTCTTCAAAATACCACATATGAAATCCCTTAAGAATGCCCAGCTGATGCACACAGGAATGTAAATAATATTGTCTTCAGTAGTGGTGTTCTGCTGAAGCAAGACATATATTTGAAGGTATTATTATTCAGTTTCTAACAAAGAAGCTTTATGACAAATTTGAAAGAAATTTTGTCATGTTAATTAATATTTCTGTGACACTATTTTAGGAATTTTAAAACAATTCTCTAGTAGCATTATGATGTGGTTTTGGTGGAGCTTTTGATGGGCAAACAACTGCTTGTCAATTCTGTGGAGATAGTCTTGAGAAAAATGTAAATGTCACTGGCAGTTATACTGCAATAAAGTCAATGACATTTTAAGTGGTTTATTTGAATTGTAATTCTGATAAAACATAAAAAACCAAATCTTTTTTCCAAAGAGGCTGTTGAAGTCTCTGTTAATTCAAGGTGCTACCACCTTAGCATTACCACACATGTGGTACTGCATGGGCCTGCAGGAGACTACTTAGCCCTGGGTAATACATTGTCAGAAAAGTAATTACTAAATCAATGGGAGCTAAGCTTGCAGCTGAATAAAAGTATTTTCAACACCATCTACTTTCCATGTAAAAATAAGATTGACCCAATGATATGCAGTAGCAAATCAGAACATGTACAATGTATCTGGACCCTTCAACAGACTTTTATTTCCAGATTTCTATTGTTGCTGCAAGGCATCATTGATTTGGAGGGTCCTTGGCCATGGGAGGCTTCTCCATACGGAAGTTACTGTGGATTTGAGTGGTATGGATTTGAAGCACAGTTGCTATTCTGAAGTAGTTACTTATAAAGACTCTGAAATGAAAACTTTTGTCCAGTCAATCTTATTGAGATGTGTAACAAGATGGAGTTTTAATCCAGAATAGTTGTATACAAAGATCTATTTAATTTGTACATGAGTGAGAAGTAGTGGGTGAAAGATCAACAATTTTCTGATAGTTAGTGGTTGTTTTCCTGCAAGGAAATTGCTATCAGTTCAAGACTCCTGACTTCTCCATTTCTCCTCATTGGTGCAACATTTTGTTCCATGAAGTTCCATGGTGAGCACCTATCCAACACGACTTGGTATTTATATGGTGACAAATTGAGATCAAAATGATCCTGGTACCTTCTTGGTACTGTTGTCCCTGGGCTGCTCTGCTGGCAAATATGGCTGGATTGGACTGGGGCAGACTTCCAGCTCCTTTGCCATGGCAATTAGATCATGTATGGAAAAATGGTGAGTACTTACATTTCCCCTGAAGCAAGGAGCTGGAAAGTGATATGTTGTAAAGGTGCATCGCTATTTGAAAGACCGTCATATTTGTGGCCTGAAATCACTCAGGGTTTTTTGAAAACCTACCAGCTTCCCTCTGTTCCAGTGTGTGAGACTCTACCCTGGGTCAGATCTCACCATTACCTGTCCCTGCCCACAAGGTCACAGGTAGAAAGGCTGCAGGGGTTTGTGTGATGGATTGCATGCCAAGAGTTCCTTTCACAGCGAGGAGCACAGCTTTTCATGGCTGTGTAGTGTCCTGGCCTCTCTCCCTGCTGGAGTCCACGGGTCATGTGAAAGTAATTGGCAGTTTGAACAGGGCAAAAGAAAAAGCTGCTCAGTTTGTGAGCTGCAGGTACTGCAACAGGCAATCTGAGATGGAGAAAAAATTAATAGGTCAGATACAAAGCAAGAGACTTCTCACAGCTGCAATTTCTTGGAGCCTGTCTCCCATGTTACTGGAAGAGAAGGGAAACCCCCCTTGGGCCTGTGCACCTCGCACCCTAGTATCCAATTTCTTCCCTAGTGAACTAAGCAGACAAAATAAGACCATTATGGTGGGGGGTTTTTTCAGTTGTGTCCTTTACCATCCTTTCCCTTTTATGGGGTCCTACCCTACTGGATTTTTTAATTCCTTGGGAGAAATAGGGTTGGCAACTTTATTTCTAAGTGAACAGTTGGGTGAGAACAGGGATAATAGTGATTTAATGAACAACAACTTCTGGTTCAGGAGGCTTTATGTATTTTGAACCAAATCATAGATTCGGTGGGTGACAGATGAGCTAGACATTCACAGCAACTTTGATTAGGGAATTCGGTGGTGTGACAGACTGAATTTGAAGGAAACAGAGAAGAAATTGCACCAGGCAGCTTGAGCATATTCTTTGAATCAGAAGGCTCATGATTGCACTTAATTTTAGGAGGCTTATATAAGGCTGTGAATAACTTGGTCTGGAATGAGAAACATCGAGAAGAAATGGGAAAGGAAACAAGGAATATTTGGTGGACTGCTGACAGAGAAAAGTGAGGAGTCATGGCAGAGTAAGACATTTTCAGTCCTGGTAGGGTGGGTGTTTGGAGGAGTGAGGGCATGGTGACCTTCATTTTGGTAAGGTTCCAGTGGTGTCGTGCTTTGAATGTCAGGTTTAGGAAATTTTCTAGTCGTTCTAAACCACTCAGGGGTAGGAAGTTATCCACATGGAGAAAAGAGACGGGACCTGGGATCATTGGTAAAAACTGAGAAACCAGGAACAGTGGATTGGAGAGGAAGGGTCATGGGAAAAAAAAAATGGGGGATAGGAGACAATCACAGTTTTCACAAAAGGAGATGGTCCCAAAGACCTTCAGGTTCTCTCTTTCCTTCCCTACAAGCATTTTCTTTAGACTACTGTCAGAAAGAATTAGCAAGAATTTCAAAACCTAGAATGAAATTTTAAGTATAGGGAGATAGAGAAAGTTCAGGGTTGAGAGCTTCTACAGGAGGGTTCTGGGATTCTTGGTTTGCGCAACCCTGACCAGGAATCCACACAGCATTTAAGTTGTGTATAGACAGAGAAAGTGGGACTCTTTCACATTTCTCTCTCTACTTTCTGAAACACAGCAGCCTCAAACTGTTTTGCAGAGGACTTGTTCCCCTTGTAGGACCTAATTTATAGCTTGAAAAGCAATCAGATTAAATAGAAACCAAACACCTTCCAACATCTGTCTGTTTCTCTAGGTCAATATTTAAATAAGGAAAGCCTTGAAACTTCACAGTTCTGCTTTCATCTGTAATTTGTATGCCTTAGACCTCATGTCTCTTGGACTCTGAGTTCTCAGAGGTTAGACTGGATGCACTGGACTTCCTGATGCTGAGTCTGTGTACTGAAGTGCTGCCTCAGAGGAATTTACTGCATCTGCTGGTTTGAGATTAGGTGTTTAGCTATTCATTGAGTGGGCTGTGCTGTAAATGTGTTCAGCATCTTTTGTTCTACACTTCAGAGAAATGAGATGAGCAAGAGTTAATTGTGCAGCCCTTCATTGCTAATATTTTCGTTGGACTCCACCTTGATGTTTTAAATACCAACACACAGACCACAGAAGCAAGTCTCCTTCTGACCTATAGCCACCCACATGCACATATTACCTTCACTACTAAAAGATTAGAAGGGCAGAATCCCAGTCAAAGGCCTTGACTCTGGATGCACTGAAGTTGCACAGACTGAACAATTGCTTGAAAGCATTTACAGAGTTGGTACTTACAAAAACACATAATTAAATTTAAAATGCAATCTTATCTTTAATTTTGATAGTTTTTGCTGTCATGCAGAAGGACTTTTTTTAAGGCACTTAGTACTTTAGTAAAATGTTTGGACAACGAGCTTCCAGAAACTGAAGTGCAGAATGCACTTTGTTTATACAGAAACCTGATTAGTATTCTTTGGACATCATCCATTCCACTGGATCTTATTGCAAAGCTGTTGACAGGATGTGTTCCTGTCTAAAGTGATTTTTTTTTTCTTTGAAAAGAATAACTTGTTTTTGAAACTATTCTGCTTTGAATTACGTAAATAAACAGTAGATGAAAAGGGTAATTTATTGGTTAGGGGAGCAGCAGGATAGTGTTCCTAAATTCATTTGTGTGTATTAGATACTTTTTATTTTATATACATTTGTAAAATGCTTTTTTTCTTTAAATCTGAATATTTTAAGGTAGAAACCATAAATCCTTCTTCAACAAAAGGTTTCTATTTTCTATAGGCATATTGTCTTGGTTTAAATGGTCAGGGCAAGCCACTACTCAGAGATCAGAATTGCTCTCTGCTACTCCCCTCCACCCTCCCAGAGGAAGATAAAAGGAGAATAAGGAAGAGAGACTTAAAGGTTGGAAATTAAAACTGCAACAGATTTAATGAAATGGGGAAGGGGGAGTAATAGGCAGAAGATATACAAATATATACAAAACCTGATCCCGATGATCTCTGATATAAATTCCCAAAAGCCTCTCACAGCAAGGCTGGTGCAGGGAAAAGGGTCCAAAACTCTTCCCAGCACCTGATGGATTCAGATGCTTCAAAGCACGTGTTGATCTGATAATGAAGACAAGATTCTTTCACTCTCTGGGACATCTCCAGATGGTGAGGAGGCAAGGAAGGGGAGAGCAGGAAGAAAAAGAGAGGAACTTCCTGTTTTCCTGGCATTTGTAGAGTTTTGCAGGAAGTGGGAGGGAATACGAATTCGTCAGTTTTTCCTGCCCTGGACCCCTTTTCACAAAGGGTCCTAAACTCCACCCACCTCTCTGGATTCTTGCACTAGTACCATAAAATTTTGCCTGCGTCCCTTCAAACCATAACACATATGAAAAAGGACATCACAGAGTCCTTGAGCATCAGTTGTATGAAACATACTTAGAACAAATAGGATAATTCCAGATTTTAAAACAGGTGATGATGACATTTTAACAGATGATACTCTTCACTGTGAGTCAATACTAATTAAATTAATGTTTCTGCATAATGACCCGTGATGTTGAAGCTGAATTTTTTTGTGGAAGTGTGTAATCAAGATATTAATTACTTGTGGTTATTAAAAATAGTCTCTTGATGATATTTTCAAGAGGAAGAGGGATAGCTCCATTGTTCTATACAAATTCCAGCTCTTCTAATTGCATTGTACTTATCTAAATTACTCCAGCTGTATATTCACATGAATGAGTATCTTGACTGTTAGCAACTGGTATGTTCCATCTTCCATATTTTCAAGTATTGCCAAATTGATGTCTAAATGTTGAAACATGTTCTTGAGCCCAGTCCACCTCATTCTGTTATTCAGGAAATGACACCTGACTTCAACCCTGCAGAGAATATTTCTGTGGCTAACAAGAGACAGAGCAATATAAGTTATTTCTCAGTTACACAAGGTAACTTGTAGCAGCAGAAGAAAACAAAACAAAAAACACTCTCAATGCAGCAAATCAGTCTAAGGAAAAAATATTTGATAAACAGTTATGAAAACTATAAAATATGAAGTTTCTTAGCTAAGTAAAAAGTGATCATACTGATTACAGCTACTTTATAGGTAGGAGAAAAATACTAGATTGATGTATTCATAGCATATCATCTCTGTAATTGTGTTTCATAATGAGAAACTTTGAATAGGTATCTAAAACTAGCTAGACTGTGTCTATGACATTGTCTCTTAAAAAAAAAAATAACAAAATAGCTTAAAACTACTGCTGTGATCAGGACACCTTTGCAAAAAGTTTCAGTATTTAGGCTATTTTGTACAGACCTTTCCACATTTTTCTGTGTACCCTAAGGAAAACATAAAAGCAAAACTGCAGAAGTGTCTGGGGAATACATTTCAAATGCACAGCATCACCCAGGGGAAATATCTAGCTGTGTGTATCTATCTTTGAAAGAAAATCCCACTTTCTCTTGTTCCTTCTTAGTCCGTGAAGATGATTTTGCAATAACTAAACATAAACCAAAACTGAGAATTATACTGACATTGAGAAAATGTGAGTAGACTTTTTTAACTCCCTAAAGATGTCTATAAAATTTTTAAGCCCTAAATAATTATAAGCAGAAATGAGGCTGATGTGGCTTACAGGCATTATTTTCTGAAACAATTAATTGAAAATAATAAAAAAAAATCTGCATTTCCTTGAAAGCATGCCCTTGTTATTATCAAGCATAACTTTAACATTATCTGGTCCACAGGATAAAAATGAAAACAGATCAGATATAACACCCTGCAATATAATTTTTTTCAAGAAGTCAGTTAACTTTGTTTTTAAAGAAAAGTACACTGTGTTGTTGCTAAATAATTCTATCAGGTTTTGTGTTCTTTTGTATTAAATCTTTTATTGTTTTTGGGTGCCTTTTAATAATCTCTGACTATGCCAAACAACTTATGAATAAACCACACATGCATGCATGTATGAGCACTATTAACACTTTAATTGCCCAAGACAAATTCTAATTTTTAACACCTGGCTATCAACTTCTTCCTTTTGCAAGCCCTGACATTTCCTTCTGTTATGTTCCATGAGGAAAAAACAAAACCACAGAGCATCTTCTTCCCACACATCTCACTTCCTTACCTTTGTGAAGACCTGGCAAACAGAAGAAATTCCACCTCAAGGCTTCTGATGTTTCTTCTGAGTCTTATCCAAAACTGAAACCCTTTCTCTACTGAAGATGTTGCAAAAATATCAGTAAGAGAATTTTACTCATTCAAAATAAGAATATCTCTCAAAACCTGAGAGATTGTGACATGCATGTTCTTTGCCCATCTCCAAACCTCCATATACCTTAATAACTTAAAATCTTGCCAAAATTTTAAGTGATCTGAAATTCGTGGCTCTTTTCCAGAAATTTGTTGATTTTAAGTCACTAAAGCTGAAACTTGGGGTGTGTTTCTAGTGGACTTCTTGACCAGAGAAGTGGAGGGCCTGGATGAATGAAATTGAAAAAAGGGGCAAAAAAAAGTCACAGTATAAGGCCATTTTCACTGTATTCAGTCTTTCACTGCTTCTGGATTGGGGATTAATCTATTTCTTCTAACTGATAAACTACTGTTTGATAATAGTTCATCCCTAAAACATTGGTTTGACACAGGGGACTGAATTAAAGTGCGTATGTATAATAATCCTTTCTGCCTTTTTGCCCCAGTGTTGGCCCATGTAGTAGGTAAAACATGCTTATAAATTCTGGTCCCTACATCCCAAAGTCCATTTTGACCAGACAGTAAGTTATGGTGCTTGGAAATGGCACAGTTTTACACTACTGGAATAAAACAACTGTTTTGTAAATTCCTCCCTGTTCAATGGCTTTTTATTTTAAAATTGCATATAGATTTTTTATAGCGTGTATTTAATAAAAAACTGTCATTAATTTGCAATGGGGAAAGAAACAGAAAAGAAAATAAGGACTTAACATTAGGATGTGGACAGCAATAAATGGACCGTTTGTTACCTGATCCCACACAAAAGAAAAATTTAACTCATTTGGTTAAAGGCGTGTCTGTATCGACATAATTACCATTTCTGACAGGGTTTTTTTAGCTCCGTTTTCTTAGCTAAAACATCAGTAGATCAGGTTCTAATATTTCTGTCCTAGTGAACCAAAACTGAAAAACAACCCAGGCATTCATGTCAAATTTAAATAATGAAATTCAACTTTCATCTATATTCCCGTTTCAGTATAACAACCTATCGTTTCTCTAGAATTATTCCTTTTCATAAAGTCTCTGACTTACTTAGGTTTTCTGTATGCACTTGCTTACCACTACCAAAAATACATCTGCATGTCCGGTAGTCTGCAGCACAGACATATTTTAAAGATATGGACGCGTGGCTGATTGTAACTGAATTAGAGCTACTGAACAAACGAAATGGTCTACCTCTCCATCATCACATTGTTAGCATGCCTCAAAGCTGACCTAATGCATTATCTCATAACCAGGCCAGGACAAAAGCACGCGTAACTGGTCAGTTATGTCAGCTCAGCTGTTAACATGCAAATAATTGAGTCAGAGTAAGAGGCGAATACTTAGTTGTGAGTCCATAAACTTAGTTATGAAAATCTGGAAGATAAACTACTTTTACAAAAGGAAAATAAACACAGACTAATATATTAAAAGTTTTAAAACTGATGTAGGTTTTTCCTGACATACAGATCAGTGAATGGATTACTCATTTGCCTGACAATCAGGTAAGTGTGGGATTTTTTACTCTGTGCTCCCATCCACAGTCATACCTTCTTTTTTTCAATCTAAATGGAGAAGAGAAGGAATGTGCACCTTCTAGCAGTATTTCTTGTCTTACCTCTAGCTTCCACAAGCAGCTGCATTTACTAAACACTCTGAGAATAATAATAGCCTTTGCCACGATATTTCAGGTTCTCTGGTGAAGATTGAGTTCTTAAATGAAACCTTGCAGTAAACCCCTTCACTGCCTGAAATCTTCTATGTGGGTCTGAGCTTGTTATTCAGGAAGTTTACTTTGCTGACAGTGACTTAAAACCAGGCACTACAGTGTATTAAAATATAAACATTTTGATAGAATAAATACAAATCAAATGTGAAAACATAGCTGGCACCTCTGAGTATAAAACATTGTGTTGCTGCTAAACTGGCTATAGATATTAGAAGAAAACATCTTTGACAGTGAAAAAGGTCCTTAGGCAATGTAGTTAACACCATGTTAAAGGGAGAATGAAACCACCTTTCTGTTACAAATGGTTATTGACCACTGAAGCAAAATTCCTGTAAACAAAATACATTGACTCTGTCAGACTCTCCTGCCTTATCTTTTACAAGCAGGCCACTGATATCTCTTAAGAGCATGTAGTTTGACACTTGAAAGCTGTGTGAGACTTCAAAGAAATGTTGCATGGGAAAAGAATCTTGGGAAACAGAATTAGAAAAAATCTGAAAAAAAAATCAGTGTCTATTTTAAAGATCAGTAAGACATATACTGCATAGGTTTTCACTTCAGTTTTGACAATTGAGCTCTTCTGTTCTATTTTGAATTTAGATAGGATAATATCTGAAGTACTCTTGATCAAAGAAGCAACTTTTAGCTTTAAACCTGATTTAACAGTATGACTTTGCTGTTTCAAGAAGATAGTGAATATCTGATTGTCTACTTGGTGCCTTGTTATAAAATACCACACTTTTTTATAGCATTTAATTATTATTATTAGATTTCTTGGTATGGTTTTGTAGGGTGTAAAACTAGTTATAAATATGTATCCAGATTGCACATTAATATGTTGCATGGAAAGAGTGAATTAATATATATTAAGAGGGGAAATAGCTATGGAGAAAAGGGTGTGTGTGAGTGGAGAGGATGAGTGAGACAGAAAGAGACAGAGATCCCTTTAGGGGATTTTAACCAGAAGGGTTCTGGGTCAGGAGAAAGAGCAACTTGTTGAGACCAGTGAGGGACCTTCTCCCCTGAAGAAGATAAAATAACAGGAAACAAACTCCCAGAAAGGCAAATTCAAACCCCTAAACTAAGGCTAAGGTTTTAACATGTTTATTTTTAAATGACCTCTGAAAGTCACACAGAGTTAAACCATGTTTCATATTCAGACATACCACTGGAATTTTTGTGAGTAACTGCTGGTTGATACCACCAGAAGGAAGGTCTTTTTTTATCCTAAGCAAGCCAGAGTTGTTGACATAAAGTATCTTCTATAATTTTTTATGAGATACTTTTTTAAAAGTCAATTTTTAGTATATGCTATTAAAAATTAATTTAAAACACATTCATAATGTATATGCTTTAAATAAATAAAAATCACAATGTAGTTCTAATATCAATGATAAAAAATAAATGTTTTCTATTTCCTAATTTTAATATAATCAACACTTGAACTGAAAACAAATTCATTTTCCTATAGTTCATTAGATACTGATTCCTCCATACTTTTCGAAGTATAAACCAACCTGTTTTCCATATTATTCATGAACACTATTGTAAAAAATCTTACAGGTTAAATCAATCATTAAGGAGAGAAGGATGTATAAGTAGCATATAATTTCCAAATTTTCTTCTTTTGAAATACCTTTTCAACGATTTAAATTACATATACTAATCATTCAATCATAGTCACCAAAATGACTAACATTATATGAGTTAAAATTTTTCAGGGAACACTTCTTACCTCATCTTTTATTTCTTCCTCTTCTCTTGTTTTATGCAAACAATACACAAAATTTCTGGCTAATGCTCTGCTTTTTTTTTCCGACAAATTTTCTATTGAATTCAATGTGAGGTTTTTCCCAGTAAAAGGAATTCATTACAAGGCTGAACACGTGGGTTAAATGGGCTAGGCTCTCAGTTGCAACAAACTGGTGTTTTCCGAAGACTGAGTTTAACCATCTCCTAAACCACCTAGCATTTTTTATAATTATGTCTGTCAAGGATATCTCAAATTCAAACAAATGGATCTGACAAAGATATGATGTATTTGTATTTGTATAGGCAACTTTTCCTGTTGTACCTCTCCAGTACCATGAGAAATTACTACCAACTGAGGCCTGTTTACCTATACCGACCAAGGGGACAGTTTGAAATATAATTGATCTGTATCAGCATACAAACTGTCATAGCATCATAACTGGCATCAAGAAGCACTTTTGGGCAGGAAAAAAATAAAATTATATTCTTTTTATTTTGTTACTTTGTTCCTTCAGGATAAAGTTGAAGACATAGGCATAGTAGCAGTAAACAAAACTTTTACTGTTTCTATTTATTCTGCACTCATTTCTGTGAATTAATCCAAATTTAGAGCTCAGGGTCTGCAGTTTGACATATTTGCAAAGTGTTGGAATTGAGCATGTATGTAAAAGCTTACATCAGATTAATAGGCTGTATTTCATCTCTACAGCAGTACCTGTATTCTTGTTAGCATTCATCATTTTTTGGTGAAAAGGGAGGAGTTCTTCAGAAGACTAGGCAAGTAATACTGATTTTAAATAAGTTATTCTCAGATAAAATAATGACAACAAATTAAGACATGCAAGGAGATGGAAAGATGATTTACCAAAGGTTGACTGTATTTGTAAAAACTAGTAAAATTTTGATAACTCATTTTCTAAGCAAAGAAAATGTCATATATTTACCAGTAATTATTTCACTTGAAGACTTTTTAGTTAAACTGGACTTAGAAGAATTGTATAGAAGAGGATGAACAAGGTAATGAAGAAAAATAATTTGAAAAGAAACAGCCTGCATGCATATGCTACTTTGGAAATCTTTGTGAAGTTTGTTTTAGGGACAGACTGGATACAGAATTTCATAAGAGACTTTGTCACAAAAAATGAAAGAGTGACAATAAAACAAAGATAAAAGGCATGATAAGTTTTATATGCAATTCCAAAAATAAGAACTGGATGACCTGCTGGACTGCTGTAATTGAAACAATATGACATTCCACAAAATAAAGTATGTAGTCGTGCATGTAAAAAACATGTGTGTTTTAATTTATGGAAGGTTTTCTGTGAGCTACCAACATGATGCATCTCTGAAAACAGAGATAGTAGACATTGCAAAGAGAGACGTTTCCACTAGAGATGCTAGTGCAAGATATTGGGTTTAGCTCAGAGAACAAATGTGTGTAGTTCTGCTCCCTCATGTTCTAGAAGAAATTCAGATTCCTGAAAGTATAGCAAGAGGCTATTGGTTGATTACTATTTTGGGGAAATAATCTTATGACAGGAGGCTAGAACAGCTTTTCTTAATTATGGTAATAAAATGAAAGCTTAGAAAATATTTTTTCTCTTTTTAAAAATCTCATGAAGTTAAACACTAGGGAGTAAAAAGATGACTATTTTAGCTGAAAAGCAGCGTTTGGTATATGAACAAAGTTAAGCAAAGTTTTCATGAATAAGTCTATGGTGGAAATTAGTAGAAAGGTTTTTAACCATCAGATGAGTGAGGTTTGGACCAAACTACTACCGTGTAGCAATGGGAGCCAAAATGCCTAAATAATTTTAAGGTGGAACTTGAAGATAAATAAAAAGGAATGCATCATGTGATTTATTTGAAAAGGAAGAAAGTGTAATTGATATGCTGAGTGGCTCTTTCAGGTTCTTGTTATCAACATCTATTAAGAACTTAATGATTCTAGAGTTATGCATCCAAAATAACTACTCCTCATCAAATTGCTTATGACTTCAGTAACCAAACACTGACTTTCCAGGCAATAAATGACAGCACGATTTCCTGAAGTTGATTGGAAGTCAGTATGTTTTAAAGTGTATCTAGTTTCACAGTAGTAACTCAACAAGAAACTCACCTCTGTGGTACCTTCTTTGCAAGTCACCATCTTTTAGGCTAGAGCCATATTTACATCTGCAATGTCCGTCAAAACGCACCTTAATAATTTTACATTAATCATTTAATGAATACTTCTTCAAAGTCCAGGCATTGCTTGGGAAAGAATATGAAAATAGTTCACAAACTGTATTTCTACATACGGATTATACATTTCAAATTTGTGCTTTGCTCAAGCAGCATAGTTTACATGTGCAAACGTAAGTTTTTGCATATGCAATACAAGGGATGTTATCAAATACAAATTTGTGACCTTTTTTTCTTATTCTCACACCCAGTTAAAGATGTAACATCTGTATAAATTTCTTTACTAAAGTGACCAACATTATAATACTTGAGATTATTAGAGGATTTTTAATTATATACATTATCCAAAAGGAGATGTATACATACAGTAATGTCTTTTGGGACAAAAGAAATTTTATCCAGCAAGGTGAAATTTTCTTGACCTTTTAGAGAGTAGAATATTTGCTTTATATTATGTGTTTCATTAACTACCTGCTATAGAATTTAGCTGACCCCTTTGTGTACGTCTGTAAAAAACAGAAGATCAAAATACTTTTATATTCCTTCTTCTTCACCTTTTTGAATACAGCTCCCAGTGAACAGTTCTTTAGTGATGCTATTTAATACGTATATCAAGGTCCCTTAAATCCGCTATTCTAACTGATTTCATAGAATGACTGTCATAATTCTCAAAAGCAGTCTATGTTTTTCTCTCATGAAGAAATCTTCCATAACACTTCAACACTCCACCTTAATTCACTTTTCAACTTTTTGAGGGTAAGACATTTATAGTATCTCTCCCTCTTCACTCCAGGCTCTAACAAATTGAAAAAATAAAGCAAGTGAAACAAAAAAAGACATGTTAGCAAGACATTAGTGACACTAATATTTAGTTTATACATTACATTCAGATTGAAATTACTGTAATAGATCTTTTAAAAAATATAATCTAGCTGTACTAAAACAAACACTGAGTAAAAAGGAAGATTCATGGTCAAAGCTAATGTTATCAGTTCTCTAATCAGATTGCAGCTATTGTGCACCCCATCAAATCGTATAACTATATTTCCAGGATCAAGGGTCTTTAAAATCAATTTGTTACAATCAAAATGTGGTGTCATAAGCACACTTACTTTTTCCTGAATATGGTATTTATGCTAGGCTACGTACAAGGGTGATATTTATTGTCTTAAACAGTATGACTAGTGATGGGTTGTGAAAACAAGATACATTTCCTTGTTTGTTCTAAAGCTTAAAGCAGATTGAATTCACTGAATTTCTGTAGGTGACATATAAATCAGTGTTTTCTGACAAAATAATATAGGGTGTCCTCTAATAGAAATGATTTAATGGTCTTGGTGAATAATAAAACTCCCTCTGAAAATGTGTAATATTAATTAGATACCATCAATAATTCATTATTGTGTTTGTAAGAAGACTATAAACAGGGCAAAAAGCAAATTAAAGCCCAATGTCACCTAACTGCCTAATACATTAATAAAAATATGGAACTAAACTTTCAGTATATAGTGTTATAAGGAGTATGCATCTCTATATGCTGACTTGTTTTTATGGATTGACTTTAGATTGTCAAAAGAGAACAGAAAATACTCTCAAGATATTCATTTTCATTTCTGCTAGAGTGTTTAGCATTATGGATCAAAGTTTGAACAAGGAAGCCATCTGATCACATGAAACAGCTCTGAACACCAGTGTATAGTGAAGGCATAGTCAGGGAACATGCTAGATGATCGGGGAAATCCTCTCTAGAAAATTGTGCTAAATAATTTGGTCTTAATTTATTTTGAACAATTTGAGCTCACTGGCTCTAAATTTCTTAGTTCTTAACTGTGGTGAAATGATCTGTTGCATACAGGTGATTCCAGAGCACAGGAAAGTCGACATGTTCTTAATGCCAGTTGAATTATTTAAGTAAGTCTCAGCCCAGATGTGAAAACTTAGGGGAAAAATATTGATAGTCCCCAACAGAAAACAGGAATTATAGCTGTTTTCTTTTCTGTGAGACACTTTCTCCTAGGTCCCAGTTTGGCAGAATACTTATCCCATGCGTTATTTTAAGCAAAGAAGTTGTTCTAATTGACTTCAATGGGACTACTCCTGTGCTAAAAATCACATGAGTTTAAATATCTTCCTGGATCAGACTTTTAACTTTTGGAATTTTCACTAACTGGGAGGGGACTTGCTATTGGGTCATTGTTTTTACTAGCATGGCTATAAAATTTGAAACCTCTCTGAATAGACCGAGATGGGGAGTTCCAGACTAAAAATGGAAATATGTGAGATTTAATTGTCGTTCATGCATTTTCCTCACACTCCCAGCTCGATTCTAGCAAGTAGTTATGCAGACATTTATCCTAGACACAATTTTAATTGTGTATAAGCATTTTTATGGATAGTCCCAAGTCATCACCATTTTAAATCTATAAGCTAAGAATGAAAACCTTCTACTGAAAGAAAAAAGCATCTGGAAACTCTGGACACATTTTGGTGATGTCGTATAATTTGAAGGGTCAATAACTTTCTTAGCATAGACTCTGTTAGACACTTCTTCCAACGGCAATGGGTGCTGGATTTCCTTTGTCTTTCTGTTATGGTTCAGTCATAAAACAAAACTACATATGAACACACCACTGAAGATCAACTGAGTATTTGTTACTAACTGAGCATGTATTTCAGTTTGAAATATAACATGTTAGCTTAAACGTCTTTTCTTGAGGTTCTTTTGACATGTTTTACATTGTCTCGGAGCTATACAGTTAGCCACTGTTGCTCAGTTGAAGCAGAATAAATCCCAAAGCTGTAATAATGCAACCGTGTGCAAGAACCCTTTGTTCAAAATAGAAATTTGCTACTCTTAATGAAATGCAAGGGTTATGAATTTCAAGCAGGATATGGAGAGAGAGAAGTGCTTTGCTTTTTATCAGAATATAAGAAATTAGGTGGGGATGAAAACATGTGAAAAACATCTATCTGAAAAAGCTTCTGCACAATGGCGGAAAGAGGCAAGAGTTTTTAATGTCAGGGGTCCTTTTGGTTGTCTCATTCAAAGAACCAGCCCTGCACGGTAAAGTTCCTTAATGCAGCTGGTATTATGAGAAGACATCACCTCCTGACTTTGCTTTGAGCAGAGTGATTGGACTGCACAATCTCCAGAGGTCCTTTCCAACCTCAACAGTTCCCTGAATCTATGAGTCAAAACTTACATTTCAGTCACCTTGAAAAGGGGTGTATGGGTCATCTTCAGGCATTGAATTGTCCTTTTCAGAATACTAGGGGTTGCCTTTACTTGATGATGATTACTAAAGGGACTGTTGTATGTTGTATTTTCTCTTACTGGTTTTATTTAGCACAGAGTGTGTTCACTGACGCACAGCAGGGAAGACATTGCTCATCTAATTCTGCCAGTAGGAAAACACAGGCATATGCTAACAATTTCAATATCCAGGTCAACATTCAGCAGGCACAAATAGTAACTGAATAGTACATAATCCATCACTCTCAGGCTAAAGAACCACATATAATAAAGTAGTTAATTTTTATAACAACTTGAAATAGCAGTTGGTTAGTAAAACCCTACAAAAATGAGGTTTTATGGTAATACAGTATATATGTATCTATTACACAGCTAATCATGTCTGAATTTGTTTTTAACAATCAGTTAGTATTTACTGATCATTATGCCCAATAACTGCCTAGTTAAATTCATCACTGGAAACCTTAATTTGAGGTGGCACTATAAGTTTCTCATTCAAAGTGTCTCTCAATCAAAAACCTAGAATAACAAAAAAAATAATAAAAAGTGCAATATATACAAGATATATATTGCCAAAAAATATCAAAGCCACTGAAACACATTTATTGAATGAGATTTTTCAGTTTCATTCTAGAGATTATTCTCAGTGAGAAAACCACAAAACATTTCTTACCATTTAAGTAGGAGCCACAACTCAAAGGCTGTCTGTTCATTGAATTTCTTTCTGCATGTATGGGAAAGAGAGAAATAGCATTGTGAAGAATGACTGGGTAATGTACTCGAACAAAATATCATGACTACAGTATCCCTTCCTACCAGTTTCCTTTGCCAAAAGCTTTATATTTGAATGGTGTACAGTACAGGGGAGAGGAAGGAGACAAAGTTTCCACATAAAGTTTTTTTCTTAATGGGCTAAATCATCTACATGCAAGTCAGCTGTATACATGTGCAATTATTGAAGGGGGTCCAGAGCGAGTGTTTTCTTACAATACCTGCACCTTTGTTTTAAGTATTTTTGAATGGGAAAAATTACTAGTTAGCAACTGCTAGTAGAACTTGATGCCAGAGATCAAAGTCCTTCTCAATCCTGTACAGAAGTGAGGCTCCTGCAGTCTCCTGAATGAAATTGAAAGCTTCGCATAATTTAGATAGTGAATACAGATAACAATACAGCCTGATTGCCATAAGTGGCTAATATTAAATGTGTTTGGCTTTGTTAAGGACTTAGAATCTAAGAATCTAACAAAGTGCTTAAAACATAGGGACTGGACTCTAATTTAGATTATATTTTTGGCTTCAATCTAAATGTAGCAGCTTAGATACCATTCAGGGACTGATTTCAGTTGCAGTTTGGAGAGCTGAGCCATAAATGGCTCCGATGGTTATTTATCTTGGTTCTTTCACAGAGCATGATGTTTCCAGTGTATGAAAATCTTTTCCCTGTAAGAACATAGTTTGATTAATAGAGCTGAAGTGGAGGGAAATGGACACTTTATGAATGAGATGAAACACACAACTTGACTGCCCAAATACATGTCCAAATGTATATCCAGTCACCCAAATACTGAGCTTGAATTCTATAGACTAATGTATATATAAAAAATGTGTTTTATGTCATGTTGTATTGAATTCAATTTTTCCATTAAAAACGTTGAAGATAAAATAGTTGTTAAAATAAGCTCTTTTCAATGTTTTTGCACATCATTTTAAATATAATAGCTAATAGTATTTTCTCATTACAAGGGACATGATTAATACTCTGTGAGATTTAGAACCTGCCTAGTGACTTGACTTTCTGTTTTATTTTTTACATCTCTCTCATTGCTTTTTCATTTGCTGTTAGTCAGATTGTCCTAAATAGTTCTTGGGAATATTGATTTTTATGTCAACATTTTTCCAAAAGTTAGCTGATTTTACTATTTGAACACTATTTATTTTTTCTTGCAAAAAGGTATCTAAATATTTTTCCAAGAAAATAAGACTTTTTTATTATTCTTGAAAATGCTTTGCCATTGTTATCTTGTATTTAACAAAACAAGAATATGTTACAGAGGATTTTAGAGTGTGTGTTTCATCACATTTGTCACAATAACTTGAATATTAGAACAATGAAATAGTAATCCTTCTGAGATTCCTCTGAGGTTTTAAATTGTTAGTGCTGTAGAAACAGTGCTGTGACCTGATGCCAACATATGTTCCTGGAAACATTTATAGCAATATAGCTTCAGTAGAGACAGTAATGGTATAAACAGGGCAAAAGAAATACCAGAAATGCAGCAGATGTTATTGATTATATGCCTTGGAGAATATTCCACTTATGTATTTTAAGTCCTGTCAATGTAAATCAAAAGAAGCTGATGTTGTCAGTAAGATATATCACAGTCAAAATAATGAGCAGTGACAGCAGTCTCACCATGCTGATGGAGCAGATCATGATTTTGCAAATGTAGAAGACATCCATAGCACAGCTGAGGTATTGCAAACCAGAGGAAAACAGTATGATTTAAACATCTGAATAATTGTGAGTTGTGATCAAATTTATGCTGAAAGTTCATAGGGCTGATAAAGCTATATCAACTTTATGTTAAACTGATAGGGCTGCTTTATGTTGACTAGTGTGTTTGACCTTGGTCTAAGTCTTTTTATTCCTGCCTTAAAGGTTTGCATCTGTCATTATTTATCACGCTTGTAAATCTGGAAGCCATAGCACTATTTTTAGGAACTCAAATGAGTACCTAGTGAGGACAAACATAAGAGTCTTGATTTAGAAGACAATGTTCAATGTTCCCGTGATGGTTAAGTATGACATAGACTGAAAAAAAAGCTTTTCTTGTTTTTGTGAAGTCAGATCTACAAAGAGCAACATTACCAATTTTGGAACCAGTTTTTAAACACACAAGTAAAATACTACTTTCTTTTAAAAGTTTTTTCACTCTTCATTATGAATAAATCTAGTAATGTTAATATTGTGTTGTATGAAATTTTACACTAAGAACAGGATCTAAGTTTAAAACAAGAATTTGCCTTTTGTAATATGGAAATTTTAGCACTGCCTGCAAAAGTTCCCTTGAAAGTAGACTAGCCCCGCAAATTTGTATTAAAAAAAAAAGAGTAGTTTTTCTATAATTAAAGCATATTTAATGTAAATTTCAATGTCTCTTTCTTTGAAATGACATATTATATAGATGTTTATATATTTTTTCTTTGAATAAATAATTTGTATTTTGTCAAACTATGCTACCATATAATCTGCTGCAAAGTAGATTTATTTTTAACTTGGCTAGTATATATTGAGAAGGCTGAATTCCCATTTGTAATTTTTTTAAAAAAATATAAGTCTTAATAGCAGCCGCAAGGGACAGATCAAATTCTGATGTTGCTTAGTTAAATCAAAGATCTGCTGATTGTCAACTAACTCAGAAACTTCGAAGATTAGTAAAAAAATCTGACTGTGGCCAAGTACCAGTGGAGGTGGATGTACAATCTTCTTTGTCACCTGGTGGAAAATACCGTAGCTCCCTAGGTTTTAAGTGGGCTGTGTAATTTTGAGTAGCTGACATAGAATCATAGAATCATAGAATCATAGAATCATAGAATCATAGAATGGTTTGGGTTAGAAGGCATCTTAAAGATCACCTAGTTCCAACACCTCTGCCATAGGCAGGGACACCTCCCGCTAGACAAGATTGCTCAACCCCCATCCAACCTGGCCTTGAACACTTCCAAGGAGGTGGCATGCAGTGATTTATTCAATGAGTTTCCTTTAAGGAACATCTATGCTTTTAAAAGGTTGTACTGAATGGAATGTAAAAGAAAATGCCATTTTAAAAAATTGTAATAAGAAAGCACACTTTCTGATTCAAAAGGAAATTTTTCTTAAAAAAAAAAGAGGCAAAATGAGATATTAGGAGATGGAGAACTTTCCTGTGTGAGTGTGTATATTTTGTGAATCTGAGGGCAGATTCTGATGTCAATTATATCACAATGAGTTACTATTACAATGAGCTACTATCTATTGAGTAGTTTTACAGACCCTGCCACACCATTTAATTTCCCCTTTGTTAAGGGATGTTAACTGTAGGATACTTGCAGCACTTATTGCAGCATACACAAAACTTTGATATATACAGATTTTCAGGATTTTTACCCAGTCATTCCTTCCCATGAAATTGCTTACACTGTGTGTAGAGTGCTGAAGGAACATCCTAATAATATCATATATTTGGTAACAGGCATGGAATGAATACAGATTCACATAATCTACAAAGGAGTGAGCCAGTTCATTTTCATAGATTTTTTGTAGTGATTTAATTGCAATATGAAAACTAAATTTGCTTAGATAATCATTTTGATTTTATTATTGAATCATGAGATTGATCTCCAAAGATTTACAAGTCTCTCAGCTAACTTATGTCCAAATGATCCTTCATACCTTTATTTTATTCCCCCTGCATTCCTTGGAATGCAATTCCCAGGTATATATTCTCATCATGGAATACTTCATCAGATTTCAGCGTGAAGTCATGCTGCAGGTGTTGATTTACATGGAGTTGTTTCACGTTATTTCAGCATTTGCAAAGTAACCATATGCAACAATTTTGTACTCTATAACAAATTCAGCATGGTGGTTATTTTTCATATCAGTACTAGATATGGCCCTAGTTATGTAGCTAGCAGATTTCCATCTATTACTGCATGCTTTTCATTAATGGATAGCTGACACATATTAATTTATTTCTTAAAAGTGACACTGACCTTTAGAAAGGGCTGCAGCAATTGATTTATCTATTCCACTTCTCCTGCATAAAAGTTGTAAGTCAACTTTATCTGTCTCAGAGTCCCACTCAGGACTTGCACCGAAACAGATCCACAAAGTTGTAAAACCAGAGTTTATTAAGGCGACAGATATAACAAGTTCAGAATTGCTGTTGATAAATGCACTGACTGAAAAAGAGCTACAAAGTGATGTTAATATTGCTAGCAACAATACTACCACTAGTAATACAACCCAGGCATACTTCCACCCAGAAGGCGAAAGACATAGTGCTTACCCAGAGAGGCCCTGCCTGGGGAAGGGAAGAGAAAGCAGCCTGTTGACTGGTTCATTGGTTTTTCTTTCTTCTCTTTCTGCTTTCTTCTATTCCCCTCTTCTCTTCCCATAATGATCCTTTTTCTCTCCCTTTTATCCCCAAAGCAACCAGGTTCCCTCGCTCAAGTGACGTGTAGTATGATTTGGGTGGAGAGATGAGTGCTATAGTCATACATGTATAGCATATTCACTAAAATCTTCATTAGCATAAACAAGGGTGTCAGCTTTAATATGCATTTCAGAGTTAATGAGGAAAAAGTCACCATCGGACAGCATGACTCCTTTAACAAAGACTATTATGTCTTGCTGTTATCTTGTCTTGCTAGAGCAGAGCAGATAAGCTGATAAAGTATGGGTTTGGTGATCAGGTAGTGAGGTGGATCAAGAACTGGTTAAAGGGAAGAAGTCAGAGAGTTGTAGTCAATGGGACAGAATTGAGTTGGAGGTCAGTAACTAGTGGAGTCCCTCAGGGGTCGGTACTGGGACCGGTGTTGTTCAATATCTTCATCAACGACCTGGATGAGGGTACAGAATGTATCCTCAGCAAGTTTGCTGATGACACTAAACTGGGAGGAGTGGCTGACACACCAGAAGATTGTGCTGCCATTCAACGAGACCTTGATAGGCTGGAGAGTTGGGCGGGGAGAAACTTAATGAAATTCAACAAGAGCAAGTGCAGAGTTTTGCATCTGGGGAAGAACAACACCATGCACCAGTACAGGCTGGGGGCTGACCTGCTGGAGAGCAGTGTAGGAGAAAGGGACCTGGGGGTCCTGGTGGACAGGAGGATGACCATGAG
>VZRW01009001.1:31763-76293 GCA_013398125.1 Aegotheles bennettii
GAGTGACAGAGCACTGGAACAGGCTGCCCAGAGAGGTTGTGGAGTCTCCTTCACTGGAGACATTCAAAACCCGCCTGGATGTGTTCCTGTGTGATGTACTGTAGGTGACCCTGCTCCGGCAGGGGGATTGGACTAGATGATCCTTCGAGGTCCCTTCCAACCCTAGAATTCTGTGATTCTGTGATTCTGTGATTCTTGCCTTCACAAGGGCCTCTGCCTGGGAGCATCCCGTGCTAATGGTAGAGGCTGACCACTCCCCCAGGTTCACACAAGACTTATAGCAAGGTCATCCTTTGAGGGTTCTTTGTTCACAGGGCTGTCCTGTTTTCCTCAAATTCCACAGCCTCCACCCCTTGACTGTAGTCACTGGAATTGAAGTCCAAATCATACTTGTATAATATCAATTTTGGGGGTATCCCTTACACTGGACTTCTCTTCCTCCACTCCTGGATTTGCCTTAAATTCTATCCAGGTAGACACCATACGTACTTGATGAATGAATACCCGGGTTAACATAGATTTACAAAAGCTAATATCACACTACATAAGTGATTACAATAATCACAGACTACAATAGAAAAGCAAGCAATTTTGATAGAAGGAAAAAAAGAAAAAGAAAGAGAAGAGAAAATAAAATAAATAAAAAAGTCTCTAGCTGTGTAACAACTTATTCAGTCAGGTTGTTTCTGTCTCTTGTCTCCACTCAGTTTTGGTGTGAAGATGGCTTCCAAAGTCCATTCAACTACAGTCCTAGTAGCTGGATGCTGTTAAGGGTCTTCTAGAAATATTGATGCATGTTGGTATCATGGGCTTCCTACTGGCAAATCAGTAGTCCATAGTTCTTACCTTGGGTAGTGATGTCCACGGAGAAGAAAGCATGTATTACCTGCTAACTTAAACTATCATCAAAAGGATAACAACAGCAATGAGCAAAAGAGTGTTTAACACATGTTTTTATATACTTTCATAGGACTTTTCTTCCAAGATTATTATAATAGAGTGTTTCTTCCTCATATTACAAATAAAATATTCTTTGGTTACTTAAGTTTAAATTATGTAAATTACAAAACATTGAAGACATGAAATTAATCCCCAAATTCTGTTAGATTATTTAAAATGTAAAAAATCAAGTAAAATCATCTTGAGTGTGATCATGCAACATATGCAGGACAACCAGGGGATCAGGCCCAGTTAACACGGGTGTACGAAAGCTCAGTCCTGTCTGACCAACCTGAACTCCTTTTATGACAAGGTGACCTGCCTGGTAGATGAGGGGAAGGAGGTAGGCATTGTCTTTCTTGACCTCAGTAAAGAATTTGATACAGTTTCCCATAACATTCTCCTGAAGAAAATTGCTGCTCATGGCCTGGGTGGGAGTATCCTTTGGTGGGTCCAAAACTGGCTGGATGGCTGAGCACAAAGAGTGGTAGTAGATGGAATCATATCCAGTTGGTGACTGGTCATCAGTAGTGTTCTCCAGGGCTCTGTACGGGGCAGGTTCTGTACAATATCTTTACCAGTGATCTGGATGAAGGCATTGAATGAACCATCAGTAATTTACAGATGACACCAAGTTGGGTGGGAGTGTTGATCTGCCTGAGGGTCAGAAGGAGCTATAGAGGGACCTGGACAGGCTGTAGAGATGGGCTGAGGCCAATTATATGAGCTTCAACAAGGCAAAGTTCCGGGTCCAGCACCCGGGCCACAACAACCCCATGTAAAAGTACAGGCTTGGGGAAGAGTGGCTGAAGAGTTGCCTGTCAGAAAAGGATCTGGAGGTACTGGTAGAGAGACAGCTGAACATGAGTCAGCAGTGTGCACAAGTAGCCAAGGATGCAGATGTCATCCTCACCTGTATCAGTAACAGTGTGGCCAGTAGAATCAGGGAGATGATTGTCCCCCTGTACTCGGCACTGATGAGGCTGAACCTGGAATACTGAATTCAGTTCTAGGCCCCTCACTACAAGAAGGACATTGAGGTACTGGAGCAGGTACAGAGAAAGGCAACTAAGCTGTTGAAGTGCCTGGAGCACAGGTCTTATGAGGAGCTGCTGAGAGAGCTGGGTTTATTTAGTCTGGGGAAGAAGAGGCTGAGAGGAGACCTTGTCGCTCTCTACAACTGCCTGAAAGGAAGTTGGAGTGAGGGGATGGCTGGTCTCTTCTCCCAAGTGACAAATGATAGTTGAACTAGGGGAAGTTCAGGCTGGATATTAGGGAAAATTTTTTATGGAATAGGTGGTCAGGCATTGGAACAGGCTGCCCAGGGAAGTGGTAGAGTCACGATCCCTTGGAGGTATTCAAAAAATATTTGGATGTGGCCCTTGGAGACATGGTTTACGGTGGACTTGGTAGTGTTAGGCTGATGGTTGAACCTGATGCTCTTGAAGGTCTTTTCCAACCGGAGTTATTCTATGTTTCTATGATTCTATGAAAAAGAGTTATTATTGATACTATCTTTTCCTGAATTGGTAAAAAACAAGATGTAAATTCTCATATTAGTGTTAAGAGCTAAAAAATGTCTTAATTTCCTTAAACACCATGATACTGCCATCTATCCATCCAAATGCTTGCAAAAGATTAAGACTGACAGAAACTAAGTGTCTTTTATACACAAAACAGAGTGTTGATAACGTGTCCCTTATGGAAAATATTTAATCTTTGTCTGACCTGAGAAGATCGTGTTCAGGATTTTGAAAGATTACTATTTACTTTGGTTCTCCTTCACGAGAGTGTTTTGAGTAGTTGAAGTTTCAAGACATGATGGAAACCAAGCTACTGAAAAACAACTCAGTTAATAGTCTCAGAATTGCATATTCCAGGAAAAATGACACGTACTCACAGATTCTTCTCCCTGTGAATTTGTTCTCAGCCAAACACTAGAACTAACAGAGGTGAAGGATTATCCTGTTATCAGTCTTTTAAGCCAAACAAATTAGGATGTTTTTCAAAAGTTGAATCAACCAGCTTCATGTTATACATTGATGATTATCAATGCATAGAAGATATATCAGCTGCTGGCTCTGGCAAGTTTTTAAAAAATAATAGCTCTGCAAGGCTGAACTCTTTAAATTTAAATGCTTCTGGAAAGGACAATTCTTGTCATCTTGTGAGTGACAAAGAGAATTAAAGATCCAAGTAAAAATCATATGAAGAAATGAAAATATTTTATGATGTGTTGAAATGTTTGAAATGCACATTATGAAGGATTATCTTTTGCTGAAAAGTTAATGACCAGTTTGGAAATCTTTCTTGGAACAAATCTTAGCTCTTACCATCACTGTTTATAATGGCTATAAGAGACCTGTGTTGAGAATTTCTGGTCCATAATTAAAGGCCTAAGGCAAAGCTTCATAGTAAAACATTGTAAGCAGAGTACTATATCTATGGCATCATGCAACATAACTTTGAAGGTGTGAATAACACATTCAATTTGTGTGAATAATTCAATTTGTGTGAATAACACAGAAGTTCCCCAGACCTACACTAAATAAGGATGTTCCTTCAGGGTTGTGACACCAGAAGAGAGTTCCATAAAAAAATTGATAGCTTATTGGAAATGAGGATTTACCACTGCTTTACATTTTATTGCATGCTTTCAGGGAACATGTATGGAATTCCAGATGCATATGTAGAAAGTATGAGATGTTTTGGAAACTATAGAGAATTACATGGAATTCAGTACAATGTTAGATGTTTGAGAAGTCTATTTTCAAGAGTAAATTAGGTATTTATTGAAAAAGCAAGACTGAAATTTACCAGCTCTTCAGTCTTTCTGGACTGATACTTCTCTGTATTACTTTAAGAAACTGATTAGCTAATAAGTAACCTTTTTTTTTTTTTTCATTTTTCCCCAAAAGCATAGCCAGAAATGCTTTATAGAAATAAAAAACAAGTTGTCTGACTATATTTTCAATAACTATATTTATTTTCCTCCTGATTGTTTGGGTCATAAACTTTATTCTCATACATGTCTTTGACCCATTATCAGATTCTATCTTTGTGTGCTTCTCCACTACTGAACAATCAATTTACAATCCTGACCTTTATTCCACTTCTTGGATACAACTGTTACTTGAATTTCTCATCCTTACTATTAGAACGCATATACCTATATTAAATCAACAACAGCAAAATAGATGACTCAATTTATTTTTGGTTGATGCCTTCTGGTTGGGTTGTTCTAGAATCAAATTACTGGTTGTTCCCGCTTTATACATTATGGAGAACTGGTGGGAAGCTTTTAGATGAGTTTTTAAAAATTTTATCTTCTCAGATCTGACTTTGAATTTGTCTTAACTTTATTCAGATAATCATACGGCAATTTCTGATTCCATTTGTCTGAGAAAAAATTGTCTATTTTTTTATGAGAAAAAAAAAGGAGAATGTGAACTAATATTTTGCAGCTTTATTGCAGGATAAATGGAAAGAAAAAAGAAGAAAGAAAACTTCTCATCAGGATCATAAGAAACTCGGACTGATGCAGTGCCATTGCAATGAACAGTCAACTGTCCAGATGATTTATTAGACCCTGAAGCTTAAGCAAATCTACAAGTCAGAGCTTTTGGCACCATAGTGCTGGTGCATCAAAGGGAACAGAACAGAACAGAATAGACGATTTCAGTTGGAAGGGACCTACATGATCATCTAATCCAACTGCCTGACCAGTTCAGGGCTGACGAAGTTAAAATATGTTGTTAAGGGCATTGTCCAAATGCCTCTTAAACACTGACAGGCTTGGGACAGCATCCATCTTTCTAGGAAGGCTGTTCCAGTGTTTCACCACCCTCTTAATAAAGAAATGCTTCTTCATCTCCAGTCTAAACCTCTCCTAATGCAGCTTTGGACAATTCCTTCATGTCCTGCCACTAGATACCAGGGAGAAGAGATCAGCACCTCCCTCTTCACTTTCATGCCTCAGGAACCTGTAGAGAGCAATGAGGTCATCTCTCAGCCTCCTTTTCTCCAAACCTGACAAGGCCGAAGTCCTTAGCCACTCCTCATAGGACATTCGTCCCAGCCCTTTCATCAACTTTGTTGCCATCCTCTGGATGTATTCAAGTACCTTAATATCCTTCTTAAATTGTGGGGCACAGAACTGCACGCAGTACTCCAGGTGAGGCTGCACCAATGCTGAATACAGCGGGATAATCAGCTCTTTTGACAGACAGGTTATGCTGTATTTGATGCACCCCAGGATGCAGTTTACCCTCTTGGCAGCCAGGGCACACTGCTGAATGTCTCCAAGGATTAAATTAGTACTTTCTAGATCCTCTGAAAATTATGATAGACTTTCTTAGCTTTATGACAACATGGAGATAATAATGTTTAAGGTCTTTCTTTTTGAAAGTGTATATTAACTGGGACATTTTTGACAAATGTAAAAAAAAGATAATTATTAATATAATAAATGTGTGGATATTTTGGTAAATTGAAAAATTAGAATAAGCAACACGGTTTTATAACTAATCTTATTTTCAGGTTTGATGGTGTGACTGACTGATCAAAACTCAAACAGTATGTTTCTCTCTCCTACAGAAAGCTTCATGTTAGGGATTGAAACAAAAAACATTTGCAGTTCTTAATAAAACTAGGCATTTCAAAAATAAGGGCTAAATAAACTCAGAGAGGTTTATTTAAAAAAAAATACTTCCTTAAATGTAATTTTTATGAATAACCTGTAATTAAAATCTCCGAAAGCTTTAGTCTGTAATTCAGTCTGAAGCACTAACTGAAAAAGTGTTGAAACATAATCAGGCTGATGGAAGATAAACATAACCAGCTCCATTTTTTTTTTCTGAAATAATGCTTGCAACTAGGCTAAGGTAAACAATAAGGACATGGCAAAATATCATCTTTTGTTTATAGACTGAGGCTTGAATCTCATGTTGCCTTTCACTTAGTGCAGCCTTATCTCTGCAACATATGCCAAATGTAAACCCCTATGGAAAACTGATTTTCAAGTAATTTTTACCCTCTAGAACAATATACTAATTGAGTATTAGTGTGATTTGTGTATAAAATTATGAAAAGCCTTTTCCTTCAGAATTCATAAGTGATTAGTAAAGTGTTTCTAATATGAAGTCAGAACAAACTGATTTGGGCTTTGCATGGATGCAGTTTAACAAAGAGTTCAAGTGGACCTTGGTTTTGTCACACACCATTCTCTCGTTCTTTACTGCTTCCAAGGAAAGAGCCGTTTTCCACTAGGGAATCTTTGGGTGTTAGCATATCCCAGGCACTCCCATTTGTTCTCTGGAACTTCTCAAAGTGAGATCTGTGTCCAGTTTATTCTGTTGAGAAAATCCTTCACTGTCTGAACGTTGTAAATGTTTGGTGTTTTTCTGCTATTGTCTCAAAATTCCTTAGCTCTTCATTAGTATAGTTTTATGTGTTCTAATACATATGAGTGGTTCAGTGAGTAGAACATATGGGACTGTTCTGCATGGAGAAATGGAGAAGAGGAGGCTCAAGGGGATCCTGTGAATGTCTATAAGTACTTGATGGAGTGACTGAAGAAGAAGGAGTCAGACTCTTCTCAGTAGTCATCACTGACAGTAAAAGAGGCAATGGGCACAAATTGGCACACAAGACATTCCATACTAACATAGCAATTATCTTCTTTTCTAGTGCCAGTCAAACAGGTTGCCCGGAGATCTTGTGAAGTATCCACCTGTGGAGTTTTTTAAAACTCATCTGACCACAGTTCTAAACAACCTCCTCTAGCTGCAGGCTTGGACTAGATCTGTGATTCTGTTCTGGAGAAATTTTGTAGACTACCTTTTAAAAATAAAGAGTTTCTGTTTCTTAAATCAAATCACATTATTAAATTTTCATTACAGCTACATGGTACAGCTTGTTCTTCTGTATTAGGTTGAGCTTAAGCTTGGTAGAAAGAAAGAAGAAAGCTAAGGATGCAGTTGGAGTAGGACTGAAAAGAGGCTACCAAAAGAGAATGTGTGATTCAGGATCTTTGTTGTGAGAAGTTTTAAACTAAGTAAGGGGAGTAGGGGTCCTTGTGTATGGCTCAGGCTCCATTAAAGGCTAGAGTTACGTTGAGGGAAAAAGGGAGGTCAGAGCTGTGGGTAGAGTGGAGCTGGAAAGGTGTTGTCAAAGGAAAGAATAGCTGGAAAGAGAATTTTGCTATCAGCAAAATTTTGTTTGGGCAATGGCTGCAAGGTCTTACATAAGGTCTGACCTTCAGTTGTTTTGAATTACATTAATGATTTCTCATATATATTCTAATTTTCTTTCTAAAGAAGAGTAATGTAAACAGTCCTGCAAATGCCTAAAGTTGCTGTTGCTTCAAATACTTCAGTAACTAACATTCAAATGAAAATACACCACCAGTATTTCTTCCAAGAATAAACACTGAAATACATAGTGATGTTTCAACATATAAGTTCAAAACATAATTCTTTACATAATAAAGGTTTTTCATGAGAGCTTGTACTATTTCCTAATAGGCAGTATATCTTTTAGTGAAGTAAAAATCTCATGACTTACTTTCTTGGTAGAGAGCTCTGAAGTGCCAAATGGAGTATACCAGATTTGCAGTCAAATTTTCATTAGCTAATTTTGTACTATTGTATTGTCTCATGCATGTTAGCTTGAACCAGTTGTGGAAACTTAGTGCTCTAAATGCTAGTTTTGTAAACTAAATTCTGATATTGTTATGTTACCTGAATAAAGGCCAAGGAATTTACACAAGGACTCAACAGGGATCAGAGGGACAATGACAAACAGATTACTATGAGTTGTATAGGAGACAGTTTAAGGCAAAGAAAAGGAGGGATCAAGCAAAACTGGAGTGGAATAATTGTGGGAAAAGAGAACGAAAGATAATAGAAGTGTGTGGCCACATGTAATCAAGTGTTGGCTGTACAGTACAGGTGTCTGGTGGATATGTGTGTGTGTGTGTGTGTGTGTGTGCGCCTCAGGAACTTTGCTCAGCCTCCCTACTGCCTGGCCCTGGGGACAAGGAACTGCAACAGCCTCATGTCTACAAGGCTGGGTCAGAAGAAACCCCACAGGTCCTGTAGTCAACAAAATTCACCTAACTTAGGTAAGTTAAATTATGTAATGTTCTCCATATACCAGTTATAGGTAAATAATATTGTGTGTTCATGTTTTTTTCAGTCTTGATCATCATTCACTTGATGTTGCTAATTTTAATCTTAGTATTTTCACTTCAGTCTCTGAACTACAAGGAAAAAAACATCAAAGCCATGCATACCCATCTTGATGATGGTTCTCACATCATTATGGTAACTTTCAATTACTATTAATTCCAGTATATGTGTAGCAAATATTTAACTCCATTATGTTTTGTATCTTTTAATTGATATGCCATTCAGGGATATTCTCTTCCCTGTGGTGACAGTATGCAGATCTGGCCTTGAAACAGATTTTGGGGTATGACACAATTGAAACAGAAACACAGTTCTGTGACACAGCTTCTGTTTTAGAAATTACCAGTAGATAAATGCTGAGATTAGAAAAACAAAAGTAAAATCCCAACCCAAAGTTAGTTTATACTTTAATTAAATTTGAGATTGCTGCCTTCCTAAGTGTTATGATGTAAAACAGTAATTAAGCTAGGATTATTTGCAGATACATTTCTAAAACTAAGAAAAATACACAAAGAAATAAGATCAACTTAATATTCTCTGAATTGTCTCTTTCATTACCATGCCTAACTTCTTCACCTACCCCCAGGTGGAATAAATGTCTTGCTTCATATGGGAGAACTGGGACTGTAGAACAGTGTAAATCAATGGCTGACACTTATGAGATTCATCTGGATTTAGTTATTCAGACCTCTTCCTTTTCATAACTGTGATACATAGCTATTTGAAACAAAAACTGTTTTCTTAAAATGAAAATAACTTCTACATAGCAGCGGGAACAATATTTTCAGAGGAAGAATTTTTGAAGAAGTAGTTATATGCAATGAGCATTGGCCTCAAAATTCAGAATTTCATGTCCACCCTCTTTGCTCACTTGAATCAGGTCATGCGTTGGCCATGATCTAAGTAATTTTGGTGTTGTCTGGCAAAGTATGTAAATCCTGCCTTAAATATTCCTCATTAGAGTTAGCATGATTTGTTAATGACTCTTATCAGCAGATGAGTATTTATACTAAACCATCATTCCTCTGACCCCTGTTTTATGTTCTTTCTCATCCATTAGAGATTAATGCCACTGAGTCAAATCACTACAACCACCCAGAATATGTCTCTGAAAAGAAATAGTAAGTTGTTATCAATTAATCCCAAATATATCATAAACATGTATGACAACATAGAAGTCTGGCATTTCGACTTTGTGTAAATATGCACAACCCTCTTGAAATCCATGAAACTGTGCCGATTTATACCTGCTGCAGATGTCATAAATAGTCAAACTGCAATCAAATTTATCCTTACATATATTCATTGCAAGTTGCATTAGTTTTTTCTTTGAATTTTCCTAAACATACTGGAAATAAGACTTAGAGTTTGATGATAGAAAAGAACAAGCCAACAGTTCCTGGCTATAAACCCTTACCTAGCAGTAATTTAATCATCCTAGATCTGCAATGAAGCAGTCAATCAGCATCCTCGTGCTCTGACAATACTCTGTTCTCACTGGGCAGAGTGTTTGCCAAAGTACTCAAATCCTGATCAGGAACATCTTTTTTAAATGTGGGGTGTGTATATATATATATATATATAAGTTTTTCCCTATTTTAATATATTTTCCACTTTGGATGAAACCTGACAACAGAAACCTGTCAAGAATCTTGAAAGTATGAAATGAGGCTCAGAATAAGTGAGTCTTCTAAGAAGTGCCACTACATGGACAAGTTACCTAGACTGGCAATATAAAATAGTTACCTACCTTAATATGTATGTGTCAGGAAGGATGGGATGCTTTATTACCCTGAACTTAAAGAGAAGAGGCAAAACGACATTTTTTTAATTTAGTTTCTTCAGAACTGAAGAATGTTATTCCCAAAGTGAACTGAAGGTCTTTCTCATATGCCCCTTTTCAAAGATACAAGAATTTTTTAACAGTGTCTGTAGGTGTAAAAATGCCTGTGGTGTAGATGAATCAGGGGAAGTGTATTTTGGAGTAACATTTTGAAAGACCTTAATTGTCCTTCACAGGATAGGTATTAGCTAGCAATAGTTATGGGTAAATTCCCCTTAGGGAATTCAGAATTTAAACTTTTTTGTAACTTCATTCCAAAGCAATATACAATGTCACAAATATCTACTGGATGCTGACATTCTCAAAGCAAAGAAGCTTCTATTGAAGTTTTGGATAAAACTTTATACAAAGGGAACAGTTAAATAAAAATTAGAAAGTCTCTATCAGAACTGTTAAAAGATGCATTATTATTTTCTTAGCTTTCAATTTTATTCCCACAGTGAATGATCTCCCACTCAGGGCCAAAGAACCTTTGTATAAAGAAAAGATATTTGATCTTTTTACTTAGCCTGTATTCAGTCCGAAGCGAATCCATTTAGCTAACTTGCAGGGACTGAATGGAAGCTGGAGTCTTCACACAGAGATCCATACAGGTCCAAACTGTCTATCCTAAATTCATACTCAGTAGCTTCTTGTTCTCAGTGGAAGATAATTTCTAAGAGACCATCTGCCTTTACAGTAGTATCACAATGACTAGTTTAGGTATCCACATTCAGTTTGCTTATCCTGCTTTATTTCTGCTTGTTTCAAGAGTCCAGAAGATGATTGTGATATTAGGAGAAGTAGTACACATAATATTACACTTGCCATAGACTGAGGATAATATAAAATCATAGAATAATTTTGGTTGGTAAAAGCCTTTAAGATCATCAAGTCCATTGATTAACCTAACACTACCAAGTCCACCACTAAATTATGCCCCTAAACACTGCATCTACAAGTTTTTTTAATGCAACCAGGGGTGGTGACTTGACCACTTCCCTGGGCAGCCTATTCCAGTTCTTGACAACCCTCTCAGTAAAGAAATTTTTCCTAATATCCAATCTAAACCTTCCCTGGTGAAACTTGAGGCCATTTCTTGTGCTATCTCTTGTAACTTGGGAGGAAAGAGAAACACCCACCTCGCTACAATCTCCTTTCAGGTAGTTGTAGAGAGCGATAAGGTCTCCCCTCAGCCTGCTTTTCTCCAGGCTAAACAACCCCCATTCCCTCAGCTGCTCCTCATAAGGCTTTTTCTCTAGACCTTTCACAAGCTTCATTGCCCTTCTTTGGACATGCTCCAGCAGCTCAATGTTTTTCTTGTAGTGAGGTGTCCAAAACTGAATACAGTATTTGAGGTGCTGCCTCAACAGTGTTGAATACAGAAGGACAATCACTTCTCTAGTCCTGCTGGCCACACTATTTCTGATACAAGCCAGGATGCTGTTTGCCTTCTTGGCCAGCTGGGCACACTGTTGGCTCATATTCAGCCAGATGTTGACCAATATCCCCAAGTCCTCTTCTGTTGGGCAGTTTCCCAGACATTCTTCCCCAAGACTTACTGTTGCATGGGGTACTCGTGAACCAAATGCAGGACCCAACACTTAGATGTAGTTGCATTCTTTACGTAAACTCTTCCTAAGAAAGAGTTCTAGAGAAGGTCTTCCTCAACACAGTATCTAATTTATGTAGTAACACAAATTTTTTCATAATTCAGCTTTCCTCTAACCTATGCAAACGTTGTCAGGCTCTGAAAGTCTATATTATCTACTATCTATTGCATGTGTTTTAGTGCCATTTCACTTTATACTATCTGGCTAACATAGGAAGAACATTTACTGAAACAACATAAATCCGTATTAATTTTCTTTTTTATCTCACTTCCCCTGGATCTACAAACTAAAACCAGCTAATTGTTTACTTTTAATAAGAGTTTCCTGGGAAAAAAGCCATTTTACATCTGGGTCTACAGTTGTCATGGTTACACAGTTGGCAGATGGTATCTGTTTTTTTATCTGTTTAGGGTTTTTTCCTTGAATACATTTCCAAAATTCAGAAAAAAATCATTAATTTACATGATTACTGAAGAGAGTTTAGGGGGAAAGGACTTTTAAAATTACAAATATGATTTGAGACTTGTTTTGCCTCTTCTGTAATTGCCATTTAACATTATGTGTAATTAGGCCATATTTTAGCAAAATCATGTTATTTAAATTTATTTTCTCCAAAGCTGAAAGAATTAGTTGGGAACACTGAGTAGCAACTGCTCCTATTAATACTTGCAGGGATGAGTGTAGTGAATGCAGATGCTGTGTGTTCTTTAAGAGGCAACCTTAAGATCATATTTGCTTTTCAGGGCATTTTAATCTTGCAGAAGCAAGAGAGTTGGTATGAACTGATATAAGAAATATTCACAGTGGAGGTATTTCTGGAAGTGATTAAAAACTACACAAGTTTAAACTAGTAATTTTTATAGATGTAAACTTGATACTGAACACTGATCATGGTAATGACCTTCTAACTTACATTGCTCAGGGAAAACACTGTTTATAAGTGTATTTCTTATTTATTTGCTTTCTGAACTGCACAGTTATGCAAGCCATAGAACATCATTGCAAACCTCCTTTGAAGAGTGAAGACCTTCGTCATTCTGTGCATGTTACAAAATTTGGATGAGTCAGTGATCCTTATGAAGCCTGTACTTCCTGGTTCAGATTACTTAATTGCCAAGTATTCTTGGTCCTACCCAGGAAAAAAGTAGGATGTTACAAAATTGGACCAACACTATTATGCCACTGCCACGGTTATGGCTGAGGTACATATCTTCAGGTGAAAAAAGGGGAAGACCTTTTTTTTTACTCTTTTTTGAATCTTCAAGATCATTGTTTGCCAATGGGTTTCCACAGAAATCTGAAGGCATAGTTTCTCCTTCTTCTTGTTGATCTTGTTTTTATTTTCAGATCTTTTAGTCTGGAGAGCTGAGACTTGTTGCCAAATGATGAATCTCAATGAACTAGGACTACACAAGTTGGCAAAATGGAGCAGGACCACATTGAAATGGCTACAGGAAAAAATTTCTCTATATTTTACATGTTCTAATTTGAATAATTTAAACTCTTTTAAAGATCAAATCTAGTTATTGGTACCCTCCAGAATTTTTTCACAAGCAAGGATTTGCTCATACTTAGTACTTATAGAAAAGACACTGTATTAATCAGTGGGCTACAAGTGTAAACAGATTTGTTTGGGGGAGTGTTGATCTTAGTTCTATAAGGATAAGCCGCAACTAGGTCCTATGAAAAAGTAGCATGTACTGCCCTAGCACATTATGACAGGAGTGCTGAAAAGCTCATTAACTTCCTTTACAATCCCATGTTTAGTTGGCACTGTAATTTTATTATTGGATTTCTTGAACTTGTTTTAGCAGAAGGATATGGTTCCAAGAGCTCTCATAACTAGCTGGTATGCACTCCCAACTTTTTTCCTGTACATGGTCATTAAATATATTTCTGTATATATTTGCATACATTTGCTGTTCTGTCTATTTCTACCCAGCAACTTTGGAAACTTTTGACCTCAGAATCTGTGGCATAATTGTAAAAAGAATTGTTCAAATCCCTCATCTAACAAGGGCAGAAGTTCTAAAGAGAAAGAAAACATACAGAAATTGTAAGAAAAATAAATTCACAATCAATGCTTTTGCACATTTACTTATAAAATTCCTTAAGGGTTCATTGCCATGGTACAATATAGAAAAAATATCCCACAGAGAAATGTGAATACCTTGACATGAGGTTTTTGTATTGTAATTAGTCTAAGAATATTTTAATTGTTAAATAATTTAAAAAATTATATATAATCTATATTTAATATATACATCAACATTTTGCACATGTATGTATTTATCAAGTAAAGCCAAATGCTTGGAAAATAAGACACATGTATACATTTTACAGATATTTATATTAGGTATAAGTCAAGACTGAAATAACTTCTCCTTGAATTGTCACATGGCGTGTTTAGAATG
The DNA here is from genome assembly GCA_013398125.1 of Aegotheles bennettii. Classification (NCBI taxonomy): domain Eukaryota; kingdom Metazoa; phylum Chordata; class Aves; order Caprimulgiformes; family Aegothelidae; genus Aegotheles; species Aegotheles bennettii. The sequence goes on from VZRW01009001.1 coordinate 45,742, forward strand.
TAAATTAAAAGCAGCCAATTGTGTCTTTCCCTTAGGTTCACAAGAAGGTTAGAAAAGAAACTATGTCTAAAGAGACATGGGGTAAAACTCTTAAACCAGATGGCTCTGTTAGTGACCATGCAAAAAATCTTGTACTGGCAAGACATTAACATGCAGACATTTGCAGTGCTTGAGCAAAATTGTCCATTACATTTTTCTAAAGCAGATTTTTAGTTGGAAATGACAAGGGGTTGCCTATGTATATTTGGAGGTTGGAACCTCCAGGTACTCTGTCCATGTACTTGGAGGAAGAAAATCACTCTATTCCCAGTAGCATTGTCTGCTAGAGAACGTGATCTGCCTCCTCCAGCAGCAGAGGACCTGTGCTCCTCCATGCTTCTTCCTGACACTGCAGCTGTGACTGTGTCCAGACCTGTCTCAGCTTTTCTGTCTTAGATTCAGGCAGGTATCGGTCACTTCTTGGCTGTTGGCTAGTGCTCAGACTAATAGGGGTTTGATATGACAAAAGCCAATGCTGGTCTTGATTAAACAAAACAAAGAGTCACAGGGAGAGCCTTGTGTTACTGCAAGGTGTCTATGATAAAGTGAAAAGAATAAAAATATCAAAAATATCCATCTCTTTCCAGGACCTGTTTTATTCTGCTGTTCTGGCATTCTTTATTCTATTCTAATAATTTATTTTAATTTTTCATGTTTGCAAACATTATTAGAAAATGCTTTGAAAAGGCATCCAAAATCCTGAAGAAGAGATGATGGGATGAAACAGAATCTGGAGTCGGGGTGCAGTTCCTTCTCATATTAGGGGTAAGCAAACTTTCAGATAATCCCAGGGAGAATGAAAAAATTAAATCATTGGAGTGGTATTGAGAATAATAGAGTGAATAAGCGTGGAGGGGGGAGGAGGGGGTGAAGAAAACAAACTAAAACCCAATCCAGAAAAAAAAGAAAAGGAAATGCTTTTCAGGGCCTTTGACAGGCATGAAATTGGTAAGTGGAAACTACTTCCTTCTCTGAAAGCCTTTAATTAGAGTATTTCAGAAGAGCTCTTTCTTTACTTTAGTAACTGTGACACAATGTTTCCCTGTGAATATGATAAGCAAAATTAAGATTCATGGAGAATTTTAAGGGCTGTTCCCATTGTGGTTAGAATACAATCCTCAGGGACTGCTCCCCTCTGCAGGGATGGCAGGCACTCTTAAATGACTCTCTGAAATAAATGCTTCACTTTCTCCCACTGCACATATGTAATGGGAGAAACAATTAAGGAAAAATTTCATCCATCCATCCATCCATTTATCTATGTGTCTGTCTGTCTATCTGTACATATACTGTCTATACCAAGTGTGTACAGATTATGGATCTATCAGTCTATCTATAGTCAGTCCGTGCACATAGGATATATACATATACACATACACACACGTATACACACACCAGAAATTATGTAGATCATTTGCTGTATTCAGTGCCTTGAATTTGAAAACACTTTTCATAATATTATTAAAATTATATTTAAAATGCTTTAAAAATTATAGATAGATGATGGATCAACATTAGCAAAATTAAATTTAAATATCTGTGAGTGAACTATCACCCAGAAGATTCAGAGAACTGAAATTACAATCTCTCTAGTGCAGAGATTTATACATAAAATCCTAGAATCATAGAATCATCAAGGCTGGAAGAGACTTTCAAGATCTTTCAGTCCAATGGCCTACCTACATCACCACTAAACCGTAACATCCAGCACCATATCCAGATGTATCTTGAACATCTAGAGGGATGGTGACTCCACCACTTGCTGCAATTTAAGGCCATTTCCTCTTGTCCTTTCACTATGGGCACGGCAGAAGAGACCAATGCTCGTCTCATTACAACCTCCTTTCAGGTAGTTGTAGAGAGAGATGAGGTCTCCCCTGAGCCTCCTCTTCTCCAGACTGAACAACCCCAGCACCCTCAGTCATCCCTCATAAGACACATTTTCCAATCCCTTCACCAGCTTTTTTTCCTTTCTCTGGACATGCTCCAGCACCTCAATGTCTTTTTTGAAGTGGGGGGTCCAAAACTGAACACAGCACTCGAGGTGCGACCTCACAAGTGTCAAGTACAGCGAGACAAACACTTCCCTAGTTGTGCTGGCCACACTGCTCTTGATGCAGACCAAGATGCCATTGGCCTTCTTGGCCACCTGGGCATACTGCTGGCTCCTATCCAGCCGGCTGTCAGCCAGCACCCCTAAGTCCCTTTCTGCTGAGCAGCTTTCCAGCCANACAGAACTGGCCCCAACACCGAGCCCTGGGAAACACCACTAGTGACTGGTTGCCAACTGGATTTAGTTCCATTAACCATCCCCTGATTTTCCTGCATGTGCCATCTGATGGCACTCAGGATGATATGTTCTATGACCTTGCCCATTACAGATGTTAGGCTGACAGGCCTGTAGTTCCCCAGAACTAGTTTTAGTTAAAACTAAGCTAAAAACCCCCTTGTTCCTCCTTCCTACCCTTTTTGTAAATGGGTGTCACATTTGCCAGTCTCCAATCCTCTGGGACCTGCCCACCTAACCAGGACTGCTTAAAAATAATTGAGAGTGGCTTGGTGAGCTCCTCTGCCAGCTCCCTCATTATTCTCAGGTGGAATCCATCTGGCTCCATAGACTTGTGTATGTCCAAGTGGAGCAGCAGGTCTCTAACTGTTTCTTCCTGGATTGTGAGAACTTCAATCTGCTCCTTATTTCCATCTTCTGGCTTGGGAGTCTGAGTACCCTGAAGACAGCTAGTCTGGTTGTTAAAAACTGAGGCATAATTTTAGATATCTATTTTACTACAGTATTAAGCCTTGATCATCAAATTGTTTAAGTAACTATTTTCTATTTGTGAGAATATGGGACCTATGCTAATTTCCTTGTTCAGAGACTCAGATAAAAGTTTTAAATTATATGTGCATCTGTAAGAGAGGGTACACTGTGTGGGTGGCAACCATTAAAGCTGGGTTAGAAATGTTACATTACCCCATTATAATACAGTTTAGAATTCAAAATAAGAGATAGTCTGAAAACCCCTGTGGAAGTTTTCACTTAAGTCATCAACTGTGAAACAAAAAAAAATAAATTCTGCACTTTTTTTTTCCTCTCTTTCTTTCCATTCTCTTTTACACATGTAAGATCTAAGCATCTTAAGTTTCCTACTGCATTTATCTCAACTTCCTACCCAGCCACAGAGACAGTCTAGAGCAAGCTGTCAGGAAGGACCACATAGGTAGGTAGGTGGGTAGCTAGGTAGGTATGTAGGTAGATGATAGATAGATAGATAGATAGATAGATAGATAGATAGATAGACAGATAGATAGACAGACAAAAAGAGGAGGAAGATGAATAGCTGGTAAAAGACAGGGATGTTTTAAAGTTACATTTTAAGCTTATTGTATCACCGTTAAGAAATTACCTTTCAAAACTCAAAGAAAAAATGAAGTTTCTCATAACTTACCTTCAAATGCAGCAACATTTTAATTTTCTGGGCTGCAAGTGAGGCTTGGGCAATTGAAGATTTTACCCTATATCAGGTCCACAAGTATGAACTCCTGAACTTATACTTAAACATTGATGGTACATTGCATAAGTAAAGTTTTTTTGCAGGATCAGGGCCTAGGCATCAAGATACAAGACTTTATTAATATTTTTTTTCATGTTTGGTATGTAAGCATATTTTAGACAATGCAATGTGTTTAAAGTTCTTCAACCTCTGTCCTTCAGCTTAAAATAACAAGAACACTAACAAAACTGAATTTCAAGCATACATTGTCCTTATTCTTTCTCAAAATCACTACTTAGAAATTCCATTTGGGACTAAATTTTTCCTTGAGACATGCTACGTGGATCTGAAATGCTGAGGAAAAATAGCTTCTCATCTAAACTTCAGTACAGGGTCCACGACTCTCAGAGAAGTTATTAGTGGTTGTATTTGCATCAAAACTACTGTGTATGAAATTAAGAATATGAAGTGGCTGGTGATATAATGCATCATATTTTCAAACTGATCTCTATAAAATCCTTCTAAGGCAAGAACTTTGTCAAATGCCAGACCATTTTTTTTAAATTGTATTTTTCCAATTTATAAAAAAAATCATCTCCTGTCATTGAAAAATGCTGTTTAGCAGTTATCTGAGAAAACCATGATCCAAAATTAGAAGAAAGAACAGTCATTGGCCTGAAATAATCTTAATAAACTTGATCTAATAAATCACATAATAAGTAAAATATATTTTACTGTCCTTCCAGAATCCAGCCATCATCGCCAAAAATATCATATAAAGCCTGAGCTTTTCAGTCCTTTATTGGTCTTGCATTACAAAATCAGACTGAACAAGCTGATCTCCAGAGTTCAGAGAACTCTATTAACAGGTGTTTCTTTCTTTTTGAATTAAATAATTTCAGCTTGATTGTTTTTGATTACTGACACTGAGTGATATTACACAGGAGGCAGATGTTGCAAAAACAAGGCAAATCCTGTGTTATCAAATTCTTCTCTCTCTCCCTCTGCTCTTGTGAGGATTTACCCATTTAGAAATATGAGATATTCATAAGCTACACTAACAGTCCAAGTTATGGAGACTTTAATTTTTCACCAAAAATTTACTCTCAAGAATGCATAAGAAATTCATTAACTGAAAATTGCCTATTCACTGCATTTGATTTTCAACTTCATAGAGGTCTTCATAGAAAGAAAGAATGATTTTAATGTTCTTCAGCATACTGTTGCATCAAGTTTTACTGTGGGTTATGATCCATTCAATACACAATGTCAGTGCTATGAGTTGATGAAGTTGCATTAAGCAGTATGTGTGGACTAGGGAGTGCTGTGTCCTTCTACATCTGTTGCATATTAGATTAGAAACTCTGTGTTTGGGAATTTTATCTTAACTGGGTTTAAGAACGGGTCAACTTACTGTTAACATATACGTCTCTGACATTTAAACAATTCCTTAATCTTTTAAGGTTTTTCCTTGATCTTTTAAGTGTTTTTTTTCCCCCTATCTATGATTATTTCATCCATGTGATTAGATGATATCTGTTGGACTAGTTGGTAACAGAATGATTATTTTGAATTACTCTTTACCCTTTTTACCCCTATGATGCAAAGATGGTTAATAAATTGAGATCATCTCAGCAAGTTCAAAGCTATCCTAAGCCTGGTGGGGTATGTACTTTGTGGGATTGCAGAGAAGAACTCTCACGATTTCCTTAGTCTGTGCGTTTGGAGAGGGAATATATCAAATCTTACCAAAAAATATCTCGGGACATAGGCAAGGTGCTCCAAACCTAGAACAGTATCACAGAAACTAAAAGGAGACCTTCGAAGTTGCTGATGTGGAAAATGGGAGATTTGCTTAGCGAGGATTTCTTTCTGACATATGATAATGTAGGGCTGGAGAAGGTTCTCCTCAGCACAGCCCCAGTCAACAGCCATGTTGAGCAATCCTATTCATATTTTTAACAAGCTCAACATTTAGACTACTGAGCGTTGCTGCACCTAGCTTTTTTCTAGTGAAAAGTTGTATAAATATAAATTTCTATCTCCTTTCCAATGCAAAAATCTCCTTCCAACTCAAAGCATAATTATACATTACAGCATAAAGTTTAGTGAGTAAATGGAAACTAAGGAAGTTGTTTTAGAAGTTTACAGTTGGTCAAATTTGAGAGCCTCTGAAAGTATCTTAGCAAAATAATTTCAATTATTTCTGAAAAATGAGTGCTAGACAACTAGTGTTAAAGAAAAAGCAGTCTGTGACAGAACTACATTGCTAATACGAGTTTCTCTGTTTTCTGTTATAATGAAAAAAAATTTCAGTTCTGCAAAATAAAAATGAATAGATCTATCAAAACCAAAATGTTGATATGTTCTTCAATTCAGTAAAAGGAAGGACCAAACATACTCTAGATGTTCATAAGTGCATAATTTTAGTACATTAGTATTTAAATAAACAATTGTAGTTTTTACAAAAATAGAGTACACTAGTGAAGAAAATGGTTATAATGTGGTTGAAATAATGATAGTTCACAAAATAATCCCTGCTCAAGAACAAGGTCTTTTGACATTCTGTTGGAAACTCCTATGTTAAGAAGACCTAATAAGTTCTGATAAATAATGTGTATTACCAGCCTAAGTTTTATCATGGTGAACCAGCTGTGATCATAATCAGAGAGGATGCTGATGTCTAAATTAATTGAAGAGGAATTACACAGATTTTGAAAATAATATGGATGTTGTTTGCATCCCACAGATTGTAACACACAAAGACTAAAAAATAATTTTTTTTTGTAGGATTCAACAAATAAAGTGAGATTGATCAATAGCTAAATAACAGGTTTGTATTTTTTTTTTTTTATGTGATGGTAAATGGTGAAGTATATTCTTTGATAAACTCAAAGAAGAGCAGAGGTGTCTATAAAAATAAAATAAATAATAAAAACATGGATTCTGATTCACTTGAAGTGCTGCACAGAGGAATTATTTTAACTCCATCTGACAGAGCCACCCAACTGAGTGGTTACTGAGGATTGTTCATTTAGATGACTGGGACATTCTATTGTCTGGTTTACAAATTTTGTTAAATAAATTTTTTACATAAATATTACCATACCATAACAAACTATTTCATTGTGGTCTTTTGCAATCAAAGGAAGTCTGGCCTTGACTTCCAACATGAATGCGGGGGGAAAAGGGGTGATAGGATGCACTCATCCAAGCTTTTATTTTTCATCTCCATCTGCACTGAGCGCTTAATTATATTTATGCACCTGAACTAGAACTAATAATCTTATTTTCTCTTTTCTTATCAACTTGGATATTTTCCAATTCTGAATGTTCAAATGATGGTAGGTAGCTAAACTGAGGATTTGAGTGCCTAACTACTGATCCTTCATATGAATTTCTAATCAGCCAAACTCACATATAACATGGTTCTAAACTGAAGACATGGATGATCAAATATCAGAATTAGAAAAAAACAAAACACAGAAACCCACCAAACAAACCCCAGACTCTATGTTTTCTTCTTCTCAGTCATTCTCTGAAAATTTGCAGTGGTTTATTTTGTATTACCATGTCTTGTCTTTATGCAAAACTCACCAAGCACTACCATTCTCCATAGCACAGCTTGGCCACAAATGCAATTACTTCCAGTACAGGTCCTATGATACAGAACAGTCTATCTGTGCTTATGTTATTTATTGTTTTTTAGCTCATATATCTCTTAGAAAAAAATAAATCAATTTGCTGATACTATCTAATTTCTCTCTTCCTTAGTTCCTGTATTACTTATTATTCAGCTCTGTTACTGTATTATTTAACAATAAAAAGTGTGTTTGAATACAATTTTTATGAAAGGTGCACTACTAAATAAAGTTCTATTGTTTATCAATCAGAATTAATGTCTCCTATTTTTATGAACAATACCTGTGAATGACAACTTTCTACATTAACATATTAAAATCATTAAAGCCGCTTTATTTAATCTATGGGAACATTTTGCTTAATGCTTTTCAGTTCCTCATACTTTGTCTATGTCGATGAAATGAGGTCAAGGAAAATACAAATCTTTCCTCACTCATAGCATATCTCTTCTTGATTTCATGCTGCCAGTGGAATTTCTTCTTCGTCTCTTTTGTTTCTAGTAAATACTATAATCTGTGTCTTTGAAATAATTCTTTCATTTTCTTTTTTTTTTTTTCACTGAACAGCCATTTTTTTTCCGTTTATGGTAGGTCATGCTTATATTAAAGAAAAGTTGTTTGAGCAGTAAATATGAGACATAATAATGAGAACTATTAGAAAGAATAATAATAAAATATTTGTATCAGTGGGTACCTTTATAAATAGACCTATGAGTTCTGAACAACAAGAGCTAAAACACAGTTTAATTAAAAAAAGACAATATATCCTAATAGATCACAACAGCTGAGTAATAAAAATGAAAGCATAATAAGCAAACACAGAAAGTCTCATAAATAAAATATTCCATTGAACACCCAGAGGTAGATTAAAGAGAACACTATTTCACATTTGGACTGGAAAGACTCCACAAAGATTCAGGTACAGAGAGCATTATTCTAGCACCTCTGCTGACCTGAGTTCAGCTACCAGACTTCAGCTGGAGTTGCTCTTGTGGGTCTTAAAATAAACCAAATGGAAACATAAAATTTTAAGTTACAACCATATTTGAAACTTCCTTTCTGGGCTGAATTGTAGTCTCATGTAAAGGAGATTAAGAGAGTTTATGGCACCAGAGTTTTTCTTTACAAGGGAAGGGGTATGAGGGTACATTGGCACATCTCAGAATAAACTGTTAAAGGGAGTGATTTTAGAATAAGTTGATAAAATGTATTATAGCAAATTTTCAAGTCCAGATGGTGTCTATCTAAGAGTTTTATCAATGGTTATTAAAAAAGTTTAGCATATAAACCACTAGTTCAGGAAATGTCTAAAATACAGGTGGAAGCTGGGAAGGTGTCCTAAAAAGCATGTAGAGGCATAATTGTTGTCTATATATCCTAACCTCAACTGCTTCCCATGGTACCCCTTAATAGTTACTCGGAAAGAACAGACATACGTCTTTATGAACCTGTGATCTGATTCAGTACACTTGTGCCTCAGCAATGTAATATTTTCATACCTTAACTGATACTTCCATAATTGCATTTATAAATTATAAATAATTAACTTTCTTTAGAAAAAAATATAAATCAGGATGGCTGGTTTATAATATTCTTGAACCTCTATCCTGTGGGCTTGATAATTAGAATAAGAGAAAAGACCTTCAAGATCATCCAGTTCAACAGCCTATCATTAACATCACCATTAAACCATATTACCCAGCATCACGCCCAGATGCCTGTTGAACATCTTCATGGAGAGAGACTCCACCACCTCCCTGGGCAACCTATTATAATATCTAATCACCCTTACAGTGAAAAAATTTTTGCTAATGTCCAATCTGAATCTTCCCTGATGCAATTTAAGGCCATTTCCTCTTGTCCTTTCACTATGGGCACGGCAGAAGAGACCAATGCTCGTCTCATTACAACCTCCTTTCAGGTAGTTGTAGAGAGAGATGAGGTCTCCCCTGAGCCTCCTCTTCTCCAGACTGAACAACCCCAGCACCCTCAGTCATCCCTCATAAGACACATTTTCCAATCCCTTCACCAGCTTTTTTTCCTTTCTCTGGACATGCTCCAGCACCTCAATGTCTTTTTTGAAGTGGGGGGTCCAAAACTGAACACAGCACTCGAGGTGCGACCTCACAAGTGTCAAGTACAGCGAGACAATCACTTCCCTAGTTGTGCTGGCCACACTGCTCTTGATGCAGACCAAGATGCCATTGGCCTTCTTGGCCACCTGGGCATACTGCTGGCTCCTATCCAGCCGGCTGTCAGCCAGCACCCCTAAGTCCCTTTCTGCTGAGCAGCTTTCCAGCCACTCTTCCCCGAGCCTGTATCGGTGCCTGGGGTTGTTGTGGCCCAAGTGCAGGACCCAGTACTTGGCCTCATTGAACCTCATTCCTTTGGCCTCTGCCCATCGATCCAGCCTGTCCAGATCTCTCTGCAGAGCCTTCCTTCCCTCAAGCAGATCAACACACCCACCCAACTTGGTGTCATCTGCAAACTTACTGAGGGTACACTCTATCCCCTCATCTAGGTCATCAATAAAGATATTAAACAGAACTGGCCCCAACACTGAGCCCTGGGAAACACCACTAGTGACTGGTTGCCAACTGGATTTAGTTCTGTTAACCACAACTTTCTCAGCCCGTCCTTCCAGCCATTTTTTACCCAACAAAGAGTATACCCATCCAAGCCATGGGCAGCCAGTTATCTTAGGAGAATGCTGTGGGTGACAGTGTCAAACATTTTACTGAAGTCTAGATAGACCATATCCACAGCCTTTCCCTCATCTACTAAGTGGGTGACTTTGTCATAGAATGAGATCAGGTTGGTCAAACAAGACCTTCCTCTCATAAACCTATGTTGGCTGGGTCTGATCCCATGATTGTCCCACATGTGTCTTGTGATGGCACTCGGGATGATCTGTTCTATGACCTTGCCCTGTACAGGTGTCAGGCTGACAGACCTGTAGTTCCCTGGATCATCCTTCTAATTCTTCTTATAGATGGTTGTTATATTTGCTAATTTCCAGCCAGTTGGAACTTCTCCAGTTAACCAGGACTCATGGTAAATGATTGAAAGTGGCTTGGTGAGTTCTTTCACCAGCTCCCTCATTACTCTAGAGTGGATTCCATCCAGGCCCATAGGTTTGTGCAGTTGGTACAGGAGGTCACTAACCATTTCCTCCTGAATTATGGGGACTCTGCTCAGCTCTCCATCCCTAACTTCTGTCTCTGGGAGCAGGACATTCTGACCACAACTGCCACTGGTGTTAAATATTGAGGCAAAGAAGGCACTAAGTACTTCAGTCTTTTCCTTATCCCCTGACACTATGCTACCCTCTGCATTCAACAAGGGTTGGAGGCTATCCCTGACCCTTCTTTTGCTACTAACATATTTATAGAAACTTTTTTTATTGTCTTTGACTACAGAGGCCAAATCGAGTTCCAGCTGGGCTTTGGCCCTTCTGATTTTCTCTCTACATGATCTCTCAACATCCTTGTAGTCCTCCCAAGACACCTAGCCCTCCTTCCAGAGGTGATACACTCTCCTTTTTTTACAAATTTCCACTTTAATTTCTCTTTTTAACCAGGTTACTGGTTAGATCTTGAATGAATTCATCATTAGGTTATTAAATCAAGCTGCTTGAAAATTATGTGCTCTCTTCCTCTGTCTGCACTTCTCCTAAATTTTCCATACCTTGCTACATTGTATCTTAGTTCAAACAAGAGACCTGGGAAGAGTGACATGCCCTACCTAGCCTTGTGTGTAGTCTGTTTGTTTAGATATCTCAAAGTCTGATGTAGTAGGTAAAAAGACCACAAAACCCAACAAAATCTCATGAATCTAACTACTCAGGAGACATTTATGATGCTAAGAACTTCTGAAACTAAAGAGGATGGCTTTCAAAATGTCAGGTTTTCCACTGTATTATTATGTTATATGTGATTTCCATGATGAGAAGAAAGTAAGCTTCTGTGATTAATTAAATGAAGTAGTGTGGTACAGATGGAGTGTCATGCTCTTACCTGGTATGTGACATATTACATGCAGCAAGAGATGGATAAATTGTATCATTATAGCCTAAGGCAGTATAAATAGAAAACCTGTGCTTTCAGTGGAATTACTTTTCAAAAGATGCATGAAGGAGAGACAGGAGGATTGTGTTTGAACACAGTGGTAGGGAAGATATAGACTGACAGATCTCAGAAAGGCAAGTCAGGTTCCCGAATTAGCCCAATCCCTCAGTGACAAAAGATGAACCTTATTGTTAGTAGTATTTAGAACCACATTTTAACAATATATTTGCTTTTCAACTACTCACTTTCTTGTGTTTGTATTATCAGAATTAAACCTTTCTCTTGTTAAAATAAAAAAAAAAGAAAAGAGAAGAAAAAGATATCTCTATATATACTTGCTTCTTAAAGTGAGCTCTGATAGTCATAAATATGTAATGGATTTATTTCCTTGGATATAATAAACTCAGACAGATAAGAAGGTTAGACTTCTGGATGCCTGCAATTTGGAATGTTTTTTTCCCGTAAAAGAAATTAAATTGTTCTGAAGGGAGGTATTGTAATATTCTAGTACAAGGGTTAATGTCTTCATTGAGTTTAGTCCCTCTGTGATGAAGGAATAAGCCCTTGGATGACAACCTGTAACTTCATGTAATTGCCTATTGTCACAGTCACCAACATATTTTTCAATAGATATTTTTCTGCTCAGTACTGTACATATATTTAGAGACATGCAAAATATGTCAAAGGGTTTAGGATCTTCAAGGAACTTACATGCAAAAGCACCTAATTGCCAAATCTCCAACAGGCTTGATTATGAGACAGATATGGAGTTGCTCTGCTCAACCAAGACAGGAACAGGTCTTGATACAGCCACAAAATTTCAATTTCTTAAATATTTTTAATTTTGAATATTTAAATCCCATGGTATTGTGAAATGTCTCCTTAGACTTTTACTAAATTAATCCTAAAACATCTTTGGATGCTTAAGTTTCCTATCCACACACATTTTCATCTGGTCCATAGTGCCTTAGGATAAGCACTGAGCGTGATGTTTTTTTAATGTGCTTTTCAGTATAATGCTAAAGGTTGGCTCTGCTTGCACATCATCTTTGGGCACTATGAGTACTTCTGGAGTGGGAAATCCGTGGACTAAAAGGCATCATTTTGACCTCTTTACATACAAGCAAATATAGGTGAGTTTGTTGTAAATTAGATTGAAAATTAGTAGTAGAACCAAGTAGACCCAATAAATGAATCTTCATTCTTGAGTGTTAACCTGTATCACACTGACATTTAAACATGATACAAGTCTGATGACATATCAAAACCATATGGCATTAGCTGCTGAAATTTTTGAGTCAGCTGAAGATGTTTTAAAGAAGAAAATGACAGAAGAGTTTATTAAAAATTGAGATGGATTTGATAGATAAGTATTATTGTTTGCCCTTTTCATTATGTTCCTCAAAATTCTCTTAGAAGCAACTGTTTCCTTTCTGTCTGCCAGACATATCCTCTGAAAAGAAGATAAGTATGACAAGTGAGAAACCTCACACAGTCCTGCCATACATCTTGGAGACTGCTATCCTGAAGTTTCTTTCTTTTAGTTCTTTCTTTGAAACTTCAAAGGTTTATACATCAGTCATAAGCATTTTAGACGGAAGTAGGATGGCTACTATATATTTAATGGTTTCCATTTCTTGTGAATCACCTCAGCATTGTCCATCTTGTGCTGTCTCAAGTCATAAAACGTAGCTTTCTCTTCTTTTATACATGGATTACAAATGTGACCACTAGAAAAACAGGTATAATACTTTACATATGTATTGAATCTTTCACCCAAGGATATGTTTGTTATATTCTGAAGTAATCTGGCAATGGCATGCTTGGATCACTAATCTGCCATTTTACACAGTATTGAAGAAGATTATCTATTTTTTTGTTCTCTCATATAATTGCAATTTGTACAGTTAACTAGTTAAATATGTTTCCAAGTCACCCAGTTAAATCTTGTAAATGAAATCCTCTATTAACAGCTGAATGTAATTTAGCACATTTTTTTTTGTATTGCTTTTGCATGTCAGCTGTCAAACACAGGTGGCATATACCGTGAAACATCTTTCTTACCATGACAAGTTAGATTGCCTGTGCAATGCCAGATGTGTACAGCATATAATATGCTTCCAGGTTAGTGGTTATTCAGCATGAAAGTGCTAGCTTATTGCAAATAGTTATTAAAAACTAACAAAAATATTTTTAAAAGTTTCATAATTATTGTATTTTACAAAGTTGTTACATATTACAATTACTTTTTTTTGGAACCTTTAAAAAGGTAACTAGAGTTTTCTAAGTGTCTTGGAGGTCAAAGGAGCTGTACAATTTTAGTATGAGCTGGAATCCATTGAATAATGTCTGAGTCCACTAATGAAAGTTTATGAACGTTATTATTTCTAAGTGCAACCACATGTTCAAAATGGGTATTTAGTGTGTTTCAAATATGAAGATCTCCTTTAGTTTTTCAATTTCTCAATCACAAAAACATCCAGAGGCATCGTTTGGAAGGGGATTTGAAAACTTCTGGTACTCAAGCAATGACGCAACAGTAATTGTTCTCATTTTGCCAAAAAACTCCCTCTGTTTTCAAAGTCTCTAGCCTTCCCGTGCATGGTGAAAATGTCAGTGCATGGGCAAATACATCAGGATTTTTAATTTCATGTTCATTTTTGTGAAAAGTGTTACATCATATGTCCATTCTCACTATACTGTTAAAACTGGTTTCTGCAGATAAAAATTAGGTAGACACTTAGAAAGAGAGTATATTTCAGTTATCTGAATTAAAATATTTTCAGATTTTGGACTGATCCTCAAAGCAGCTTTGTAGTCTATGAAATGAATATCACTGAGATATTATTATTGAAATAGGCTCAGAACCATACTGGGTTTTGATTTTTCTGGATTTCCTGTTTATGTGATAAGAAGGTCTGGCAGGTAAGATCTGTCTGGGTGCTGTAAATGCCTTTGAAAAAAGTTTACAAAAATTATCATTTACATTTCCATTTTAAACTCAGTGTTTTAAAAAAATTAAAACCATTTCAGTATGCAGTTGGACACTCATGTTACTTTCACAGAAGTATTAAAATAATTTGTAAAGGAGACTCTCTGAATCCTTGTAAACCTAAGGCAGAGCACTGGGAAAATGTGAAAGAACATTATTAAATCTCATGCTGCCAGTAAAAGATTTTGCTTAAAATATTATTATTTTGTTATGAATGTTTCTACTAAGTTTCCATAGTACTGGATGCCCTATTTAACTTAGTTGCTTTGATTCGTATCTGGTTATAAGAATATACAGTCACTTTCTAACCAAAATTGATTATGACTTGATCTAACCACTCATCCAAGAGGAACAGAGCTAAGTAAGGCTAAGCCTACACCGGCACCTGAATTCTCCCTTGAACTTTCTGAAGTCCCTTAATTTGACTTACACCCATGTACAAAGTCTCCAACTCACGTAGAAATTGAACTCCATAGTTGAAAATCTGCCATATATACGTAATAAGTAGCCACAGCCCTAGTCAAGATCCAAAGTGGTCCCTTTTCATATTGTGTCCATGTGAAAGTCAGTATTGGAATCCAAACTTTTGGTCAAAACTACATATTCTGCCAGCTCTTGCTTTTCTTTGTATAGCATCCAAGGAAAGACTGCATAACTCACAGTGTAATCACAGTGCTCCTAGGCTGAAGGAAAGAAGTAGTAGTTATTCTGCTGCTCTGACCAGTTTCCTACTTACCTCCCACTATCCCCTCCTTTCCATTGGTATAAGCATTTATAAAGCTACATAACAGATTTGGGGAAATAACCTGAATTAAAATTATCTGGATGAATAAAAGTAAAAACAATTAAAAAAGCACTCAGAAATGATGGTTGTGCTAGCACATGGAGAGGAGTGAGAATTACATTGGTTATTTGACATTAATTCTGACTTATGCCAATTTAAAGAGATAAGAAAGCCATGTTTTAAATATAGTTTTGTTAAGCAGTAAGAAAATTAAAGGTGTCATTACGCCAAGTATTCATTTCCTGCTTCACAGATGAAACAACACTCCTGACTCAAGACTATGATACATAACAACAAGATCAAAAATTATTGTAAGTACTACAAAACCACCTGTCATGTGAACAGACCTAACATGAGAAAAAACCCCAAAACAAACCCAAAACATTTATTTATCTGTAATTGATTCAAGCTGCTGCTCTGCATCATGAAGCAACACAAAAGACCTGATGAACTATGGCAAGGGTAATGACCACTTATACTGAATCCTCAGCTCAGAGAGAGTGGGTGAAGCAGTCCAAACTTTTGGACACACACAGAAAAAAGATTTGTAAAGAAAAATTTGTAAAGATTTTCTTCAGATCAGACTTTACAGTTTCAAGCAAAAGGTTAATTTCAAAATAATAGGCATTATTTTTCTCCACTGACATCTGTATGTTTCTGTGAATAACCATCCAAATCCCAGTCTCCAGTGCCTTTAGTCTTTCTTCTTATGTATTGTAGCATATACACTGCCGCCTTCTTATGGGGTTTTACCTATTATTGATAAATAAAAATATCAGAAATCACTGCTCTGTTTTCATGTGAAAATAGAAATTATAAACATTTTTGACACAGGTTGGGTCAAGATCTCTGTGCATTGTGCTAATCTTTTTGTACTGTGGCAAACCTTGTGGCTGCGTTTGAAGATTCCTTAATGGGTGTGAAAGAAGGTACATGGAACACTGCTTGTTTAAAGAAAGCAGCTGTAATATCACCAATACTGATTTGTGGGTCACTCCACTGAAAACCAGTTTTAAAATTTAAGATGCTCTTAGCATCACTCCACACACAGCTGTGCCAATATCAAAGTTGGGGGTCTTGAATTAAATTGTCATCACTACCATTTCTTCCAAGAGCTGGCTTAGCCAAGTACAACATCCATGCTATTATACCTTCAGGAACATTTTGCCACAGCCTAATGAGACACATCATTGCTCTAAGAATATATAATCTTTTCTGGGATGGAAGTTAGGTACAGAAAAGCCTGGCCCTGTTATTATCAACATACCTATGTCAATGTAATGGTTTATTTGGATCCACCTTGAAAACATTATCCTGCACAAGAAAGTATACAGATACTGAGGAAACAATAGTGCTAGGCTTACCTGGAGATTTTTGGTGGATCATATGTTGCTGTATGACTTTAACAGCTTCGTTCTGTTCCTCAGATGCTGCTTTGACCTTTAAGGGCCTAATCCAAAACACACTGAAGCCTCTAGAAATAGGTGTCATTTATCAGAAACATACTGTAGATCAAGTCCTTACTTGAAATTTGTGCAAGATTCAGGATTTTACTCATGTGAAACATATAGTTTATTAGCATGCATTTTTATCCTATTTCTCATATAACTTACACAGTAAGTAATGCCAAGTGTAGCAAAAAGCCTACTATATTTCAGTTTTCAGATGTTCATGATGCTATGGTAAACATCACCCAGATAAATTACTGCTAAAATCTTCCTTTGGAGCTCAGTTAAAAAAAAATTAGCATCATTGGCAGGAGATAACAGCAATTGTCAGTTATTTTTCTTGATTAATCTTGCCAGCTTGTGTTATACTGTCCTCTTTATATATTACTTATATAGGATACACTGTCTGACACATATTTAACTATACAGCTACAAATCAAAACACATTTGTATAAACAAGGCAGTATGAAAATGCAAAAGAGCTATTTATAAGCCACCACCTGAAATCAGCACATGAAGGCTGTACAAGTTATCTCTGAAACCTACTAGTACAATATGTTGTAATAAAATACTTTCTCAACAACATGTGAAATAATCTGTCTTGGTAACAAAACAAAAAGAAAAAAAAGAGAGAGTCAATAAAATAGAATTACATATTGTTGTAACTCCTCAAACCTCAAAATAAGTCTCTTGGAGGTTCACAGAAGAGAAAAAATGCTCCACAGGAGCAGACTAAGTAGTTTGGCAGAACTTACAATCACCAAATATATTTTAGTGAATGAATGAGCAATGTTCTGGTGTGTTATTATAGACATATGGACAGTATAGTGCCTTATGGATAGTCCAAGAGACATAGTAACAAATTTCTGGCTACATGGTCTTTGCTTCTTAGAAATTCTTGATGTAGAAGGGTGAAATGTTTATAACTTTTCTGCAAAAATTACAGGCTCAGGTAATTTTTTTACCATATTTTACTGATTGTTTCTACAATAACAAAAATCTTTTGATGAAAATTTCAAAATAATTTATACTACTGTCTTCAGTATCTTTTCAATTTAAAGTAACCTTATACTGTAAATTTCCTTCCACCTTCATATATATTTAAAAATTGTGGGTTTTTTGTACTCACTGTTTTCCACTTACATGTTCTGCAATGAATATGGTTACAGATGTAATTAGTAGCACACAGGTGATCTATAATGAGTAAAAACTCAATTGGAATTTTGTAGAAGTGGGGACAAGTATGTGCTCCATTTTGCAACCCTGAAATATATGGGGGAGGTGAGTTGAAGGACATGTGATAGTTCTGTTTTCCGTTCACCCATTTCCATATGTAAATGGTACCTGAAACTTGAAAATATGGAATAAGGAACAGCAAATACACAACTTCCCAGAAAGTTTCTATTGTTAAGAGGAAAGGTAGACTAGGAACTATTTTATAATCCGATCTCAGAGAGGAACCTTACATGGTAGTACAGCCCATTGTCATCTTTCTTGACATTTGAAAGGTACAACATTTGTTCTATCCACCACTTTCCCCTCTTTCTAAATAAATTTGCTGTCATGAATTCCTGTAAGACTGAAGCATAATCCAAGTAGTGCTTCAGAGCATCTATTTTTTCTAAGATTTTTTTTAGTACACAGAAAGTACTCAAGACTTTGGAATTTTCCACTTTTCTTGAAAATAAGTGAAAATCAGAATTTATGAAGGAATAGTTCAACCATAACAAAGCTCTGTGAATTATAAACTACAAAGCTACATTTGTATCACTCACTTTTTCACTTGCTTCCATTCAATAAATATTGAGACCTGCCAAATATTCAGAACTTGGCTGGTATGAGTTGTCTGCTGTCATTTTTGAAAACAAGAGCTTCTAATTTATTTTTTTTTCTTAATTAACAAAGTGACTTATAGTATAGCCAAACATGTTTTTTTCTGCAGCCATTTATCAGTTTGCAATGTTACTTATGCCTTTTAAAGCAAATGTTGTAGGAAAATGTGCAAGATAGGTAGCTGGGCAATGTTCATTGTATTGCAGTAAGTTTTTATGTTTTATTTTTTTAGTACAAACAACAAGATAGAGATCATTTACTTGCTTGAAAAAGAAAGTCTTCTGAGCAGTGTAGGAAGAATAATTTTTACACAGTTCCTTGTGTTTTTCATTGTTTAATTTCAATATTACTGCAATAAATTGAGCTGAGTACATTGATATGTAAAGAAAAATGAATGTTGTCCCAAGTTTTAGGATTGTTTTGAGCATATATACCCTGGGGGCTTTTCTCAGTCTCAGAGGGCTTTAGTGAATCAGAATGGATGCAGCAGGATCTAGGAAGAAATGTGTTTAATGAACAACACTACAAAAAGAATAACAGAAGATAAATACTATAATGTAATGTCCACAAAACCACTGGCATAAAATGCATGTTAGAGATTACCCCTAAAATATATTGGAACATTTCCCATAGTAGTTGAAGCAATATCTGTGGAGCTAGCCATTTGTCTCTATTAAACTGGAGAGAAGCCTGAACATAAAGGAATTTGTAGTGTGGTAAGGTAGAAGTGTTATCTGTTGTATCCTAAGAATTTAATTTTCTGCATGCAAGTGAGTGTTTTACATGCTCATGCAAATAGTTGCTTGATAAATGCACTACTATGTAGGTGTGCCTGAATCATAGGTGAGTGCATATCTGTAGCAATACCAGAGTTTCTCCAAGTGTATGAGAATACCTTAAGGAGTTACACAGTGCTTCCTGATGTTCAGAGGCAACCCTCTGTGTTTCAGTTTGTACCCATTTTCTCTTGTCCTGTCACTGGAGAAAGAGAGAAAGAGAGAAAGAGAGAAAGAAAGAGAGAAAGAGAGAAAGAGAGAAAGAGAGAAAGAGAGAAAGAGAGAGAGAAAGAGAGAAAGAGAGAAAGAAAAAGAGAAGGAAAGAAAGAAAGAAAGAGAGAAAGAGAGAAAGAGAGAAAGAGAGAAAGAGAGAAAGAGAGAAAGAAAGAAAGAAAGAAAGAAAGAAAGAAAGAAAGAAAGAGAGATAGCAATAGAGACAGCAATAGAGGTAACAAAAGAAGTCAAATCACCACCCCGTGATCCAGTGTCATCACATCCACTCTCTTGGGTGATGGGTGCACAGGCACACACTTGATGAATAGTGTTCGGGTCTTTTATTGTGTTTCAGGGGCAGGAGTTGTCTCCAGGTGTTAAGTCCAGGTTAACCATGATAAGCAAGAGTGGGCATTTCTACAACCACAGTGTGTGTGGCAATGAGGGTAGTTAAGCTCAAGGGTCCTGGAGATTCTGTCTTGTGACCTCATGTCCAGCTCCTTTGTGTGCAAAAGAAGGCCGGAGTGTTCTTACCTCTTCTTATCCATCTCCATTGTATACAGAACACTTATCTCTTCTTGTTGATGTTGACAATGTTGCCCCTCTTTTGAATCCAGCTCCACCCTTTCGGAGAACTCCCACTATCTCTTACTTTTCTCACAACTGATGTTTGAGACATTAGCCCTTTCAATTGTCAGTTCCTTACATACCATTAACCTTTACTGCAAGACCACATTGCTGGCTCGTGCTCATGTAGGGGACCACCATGACCCGCAGGTCCCTTTCAGCAAAGATGTTTCCCTGATGGGTGGTCTCCAGTGTTGAACCCCTGGGTTACATAGTTTGGCTCTGTCATTGGTAAGCTTGGTATCTCTAAACAAGACACTTGATTTTTCTGAAGGTTCCTCATCCATACAAGGCCTCTCTAAAATACCTTGAAATATACTAGCAAAAAGTCGTATTCATATGACTGTGTGTGTAGGTATGAAGTGATTTTAAAAGTTAGATAATAGTAATAACAAATACAAATAATTTATACATGACCTGCAAGTATTAAGCGTATTATTTAACTACATATAGAATAATTTCTGTGTTTTTATGAAAAAAATAGCTTACTCTTATGTTATGCAAAGTGCTTTGACTACTTTTAGCAAATTTCTATAGCCATAATTCTTTTGTTATATTTGGTCTCCCAAAGATACTTAGGTACCTTAAGTTTGGTTTCTGACACCAAATGTGAGGTAACAACATAACAAGAATATGTATTTATGCATGTGTATGTAAATATATATATTAACATGAAGAATAATGGCATTTTTAATGATGTTCTTATAGGTCCTTTGTCTCCTGTTAACATGAAATGAGAAAGTAAGACGAATTACTTCTTGCAGATTCCTCCAAACTCTTCTTTTTTCTCTCTATCTTTAAAATTTCCTGTAAAATTCAGTTTAAACCAGAACATTTCAGTTCTCTTCAGGCTAGACTGTCTTTCTAGCCCTTCAGTAAATAACTTCTTAGGAGTAGATAGCAGCTGGAAGAATGGTTAGGAGTTGTCTTAATCACCCGACAAAACTCCATCTCTTCCAGCTTTGATGCTTATGGGTAACTGGGAGCTATTTTATTTGCATTAATTTTGCATTACTTTCTACTGCCTAATGCAAGCCCATTCCTCTTGCAGCCTGTGCTACAGTTTTCTTCCCAAATTTCATGTAGGTTGTCAAGGTACAACCTTAAGATTTTGACTGTATTCTTTGTATTCTTGTTACTTATGAGTTCAGACATATTTGGATAGTGCAGAGAAACTTAAAAAATCAGAATATTACTAATGATGGAGAAACAGCACTGTAAAGTTTTTTGTAAGCTGAGTTAAGAGCAAAATGGAAACATATCACCTACAAAATATAGCTGAAGAAAATTAATGAGAATTTTCCTAAAGAAAGATCTGAGAACTGTTTCCTTCATCTACACAGTCCTTCTACTTCTCACTGTTCGTAGAACTGCTAAGGGAGGGCATAGAGAATGCTATTCGGACTGATAGTATACACAGGAAGTAGTAGTTATTAATACCCCATTGTTTTATCCCAAGCTGAAAAATCAGTCTGGTATTTGGTACAATAACTCATTTTACAAACACTGAGGCAGACAGACAGCCACAGAGGTAAACCAGTCCATAGTCAGAGCTTGGCAGGGCATCACAGGAATTGGCACTTCAAGTATTTGGTTTGGCTAAGTCATGCATCCCTAGATGAAGAGGCAAGGATTTCTCCTCTCCCCCCTGCCCCAGGAAGTCTTACATGCTATTGTTCCTTTCAAGACTTGTGTACTAAAGACATGCTCATTGTAATTTTTCAAATATGATGTTGGTAAATGAGCTTTGCAGTCTGGCACATATCCCACTCTTCTGATGCCTATTTCCTAACTAAATTGTTTTGTTCTGCACCACCTATTGTTCCCTTCTTTTCATTTCTCTTCCAAACAAATAATGCTGCATTTAGAAAATGGTATTTTTGAACTGAAAAACAATTAACCTCATATGTGTTCTAGGGCTTACAGGATAGCATAAATCCTGCTGTATATCTACAGATGGCTCTCATTTAGATTCACATACAACACACTGGATTTGGACATACTGCGTTCTCTGTTACTGGCTCAATAAAATAAAAAGCTTTTCTTTTGTGCTGGCACTGGTTACAGCAGTTATGATGGTCAGTGTGTTGAAAAGATTCATGAGAAAGGAGCGAAATAACTCTAAATTTACACAAAATTATATGGGCAAAGATTGTAACTACATGTCCTGGATTCCCTCTTCATGGGGAAAGAAGGGGCTAAGTCATCTTCTTGCATGTTTGTGTAATCTGTACACAGAAACAAGCACAATGAATTCAATATGATTGCTCAGAATTAATGCCACCTCTACATACAAAAACCATGAGGATGCTGCAAAAGCTCACACTACCTCTATCATGCATGAAAATACTGCATATCACACCTCTTCAGAAGGTGGCAAACCTGCCATTCTAAATTACAAATTTACATTTCTGCCTTATTCAGGTTTCTGCTGCAGTGTAGTCCCCTCTTATCATTACAGAGCACAAGCCAGAAGCTAGAAGTGACAACCGTGAACATTGGCATGCCTCAGAGAGGGGTAGTGAAGCATGAAAGACAATCAAAATAACTCTTACATTTAGAGTGGAACAATTTTTATATAGCACTGAGTTCACTTGGTGGAAAATGCTGTAACTGGAGACTGAAATCAAGCATAGATTCAGCATCTGTGTTTGTATGTTTGTTTTAAGTCAGCAGAAACAGTAAAAGAGAAGATTTTCTAAAGAACAAAATTTTTTTTATATTAAAATATTTCATTTTAAATATAGAAACATTTAAGCAACTTTTAAAAAAATAAATACTTGATATTTTAGTTTTGATTAATATTTTATGTATTTCAGACCTAGATGTGTAAATTAGAAAAGAAGAAGACAAGAGGTTTAAAGATCCCTAAAATATTCCAAGGACACCTTGAAAAGGAATTTCCAGTGTTTTTTATATTTGTTTCATCAACACCTCGAAAACTATATTCATCTCAGTCTTACTCTTTCCCTTCTTTCCACAGATTTTAGTTTTAGTAAAAAAAAACCCAGTCCACTTTCACTACTACTAACTTTGCTGAATTGGTTGTTTTGAATGAATGAATTTGACTGAAATATTAGCAACAGTAGAAATAAGGAATCTAGTACATTAGTATAGCAAAATGGCTTTCATCTGCAAACTGCCAAACAATTTATTTTTATGGACCAGTGTTCAGAGAAGAACTTTATCTTCACTGTTTTTGACTCAAAGCAAAAATATGATCAGGGGCTGGAGCACCTCTCCTATGAAAAGAGACTGAGAGAGTTTGGATTGTTCAACCTGGAGAAGACAAGGGTCCAGGGACACCTCATAGCAACATTCCAGTATCTGAAGGAGGCCTACAGGAAAGCTGCAGAGGGACTTTTCACAGGGGCATGGAGTGATAGCACTAGGGGAAACAGGTTCAAACTAAAGGAAGGTAGATTTAGGATGGATATTAGGAAGAAGTTTTATACTGTGAGGGTGGTGACACATGGAATATGTTGCCCAGAGGAGCTGTGCATGTGCCCTCCCAGGGGTGTTGGAACTAGATGGTCTTTAAGGTCCCTTCCAGCCCAAACCATTCTGATTCTATATGCTCAGGTATTTGCAGTCCAAGATAAATTAGCTGCTCCATATGTGGAAGAGAGTCATAGAAGTTTACAAAGATCATACATCTTTTATATTTGTTAAAATTACACCATGATAAATCAAATTTTTAAGGAAGAAATAGTCCTCTGTTGGATACCCCTTTTGACAAAAATTCTAAATGATAAAATATGTGTTGGGAATACTTCCCTAGAGAAATCTGTGTATTTTCCTGAGAGCACAGTGTAACTTCATTACTTGCAGAGTGTGATTTTTTCCCTCTGTTTTCATTCTAGATGTTCTTGCCAGCGATTGACTGTTGCTTGCCCTTCTCCATATCAAAGGTCTACTGCCTTCCATTTCCTAGGCAGTCTCATAAAGATCACAAGCCTGCAGTATCTGCTATCCTATTAGACATCTAGGAGGAACCTTTATTCCTCTTCTTCACTACCCCAACTTGACACTGGTCAAATATATGCACTTCAGATGCACACAGATGTTGGGAAATCTCATTTAGCCACTTAGACCAGACACTAAAATGAGACTCCTTTCCTCTTCCCTCCGTATCAACATGAATGTAAAACTGCAATTAAGGTTTGTCTGCTCATACCTTTCAAGCATCTGTGATTAAGTTTGGAACAAACAGACCAATTTTCTATTCACCCAGCAATTGCATACAACAGTCAGAGAAAAATGTTCAAACTATTAGATCAATTGCTTTTGGTTTGTCACCTGCTCAGAGTTTAAATCGGCAGAGCTGTCTCAGAAACATACTAAGGAAATTCTGCTTGTCTCTTTTTCTGATAAGCCACTATTCTTCCCCCATTTTTTTCCTCATGGTGGGGGACTCAAATGATTCATTTTGTTCTATCTTTTACTCTGGCCTTAGCTAAATAAGTCTGAAGTCTTTGTACGAATATATCAGAGCACTGAGGAAGAGGAACTTGATATTCTCATTTAACTATTGGTTTCCTGCTTGTTCTCCCTAACATATCCTACCATACTTCAGCTTATGCACTTGGAAAAAAATATTATACAACAGATACACTGAGGCACGCACATAAGACCCCACACAAGATGATGCTCTGTCTTCCTCAGCATGTCATCTTCACTTTTTCCCTGCACACCTTCTCGGCACATCATCACAGAAAATAAAGCCTTCCTCAGTTAGATTCAGCAAGATCTCTGAGAAACTGTATGAGCCATTCCTTTATCCTCTTGAACTTTGGAGACTATTCTGTTATGGAAAAGGGAATTTTAAAAAAGCTTGTAAGCTTTTATTTAAACAGAAAATTGTTCTCCAAAATATACACGATTTCAGTCCTTTGAAAACCCCTTTGTTTATCCACAGACTACTGAGTATTTCTCAGCATTTAATTTGCTTGTTTTATTGTAAAATTAATTGTAATGTTTATTTACAAAATACATATTCAAGCTGTTTATTAAACATTCTATCTCAAAATAAAGATGTTTTAATTTTTATAAATTTATTTTCAGTATTTATTCGTAAACAATATTGTTTCCTTTTAGTATTCTCCTAAACCAAATGGATTATAGAGTAATAACTTGTTCCATGTTCCTCCTTGAAACTTAATACAAGATGCAAAATGAAATACATTAAATGAATCCCACTTTAACATAAATTACATCTCTGCAGATTTGTGATGTCCTTTATTTTATTTTTTCTGTGGTTTCATGATTGATAAAGAGTATTTCTCAATGTATGAGATGTCTTCTATTCACATCCTTTGAGTCAGACTAAAATGTCAGTGGAAGTGTTCTGGTTAATATCAGTATACTCTCCGTATAAGAGATGAGATGCAAACTCTGAGACATCTTTGAGGACATAAGAACTTGCCTAGAAAAATTTGAGACATTTGTCTCTTTCTGAACATCTGATGCAAAAAATGAATGTAGCAGCCTTAAAATCCTACAGAGTGTTTTTGATCTGAGAGCAGATATGTTCAGATACTTTCTATGTTCAGGTTAGTTCATCTGAACTAGCTACAGCTCAGCCTAGAAGTGAACAGAAATTGCTCCTGTGTACAGCTCTCCAGTCTTTGGCTTCATCTGTACTTTTTCAACAGTTTTTTGTTTATTTTCTTGTTCATTATAGGATCCAATTCTACGTGGAAGATGTGGTGCCCTCCAATTTTATGTAATGATGGTGTGTTTCCTCAAACGTGCATTGATTTCTATCTTTATAAAAGCGACTCATTAGAAAGTGTTTCAGTTCCAAAAGCAACATGATTTTGCATTGTGAAACAAGACCTTTTGGGTTTTTTTACCATTACTGGAACTTTTTTATTTCTTCCTTTACACTCAGTGGACTAATGGAATTCACCTGTGTCACATTTTGTTCCAAAATTTTAAGTTTTCATTCCATAAAAATGTGGTTCTAACACTCCCTTTTGTTATGCAAACCTTAAAAACAGCAGCTAATTTTAAGGAATTTTATTTTCTCAGAATTTGCAATAATCTAAAACAATATTTTTGATAAGTATGAACAATCTTCATGGAAGTTACTAATTTTATCATTGTTAATCTCTGCCTTAAGAACAAGCAGTTAGATATGATTGCTGCTTGATGTTTTTTTGTAACAAGTCTATGATGTAATATGGTTTTATCAGTACAAAAATACATAAGTAGATGGAGGCCATAAAGTTATACTGTTATTGCTGCAATGTATTTTATTAGAAGAATAAATAATAGAAGCAGCGTATTAGTCATTACTAGTCTTTAGCTAGATTTTAAAAATCTCATTAGAAAAAATAATGCAACCTTTTCATGCTGTTGCTAATACTAAGAAAAGCATTGACACTGACACTTCCTGTATGTGTTTAAATTCTGCTTGTTTCGGTATATAGAAGTTAGTGTAGCAGCAGAATATGAAAGCTATAGCAGACTGTGAAAGTTATAGTTCATAGTCCTAGGGACAGAAAGAGAGATATTTGATGATTTTTTTTTTTTAATGATTTTTTTCCTTATGTTATGGTCTTCATAAGATTTTTGCTTATACTGTAGTTCCTTTTTTGTATTTTCTCAGATGACATTATATTTAAATGTGCATCAGCTCCAGAAATCTTGATTCAATTTCGGTCATAAAACCACATTTCATGGTCTCTTTTTGTTCCTGTAGAACAACAGGAACTTTAGACCAAATAATCTATTGTTGTTTGTGGGGCACTTGGGATCTCTGTATCACAAAGATCATGGGATGGGGGAATGCTGACTTTATATCATGTTTTTTTCTTTCTGAAACTGTTGGATTGATGTTAGCATCACTCCTGCTGGAACCTTTGCAGGTTTAATTACCATAATTGTTGAAGTGCATCTGCTTATAAAAAACCCTGTCTGTATCAGCACTCCCAGCCAGGCAGAAAGATGGGGACTATCTCGGGCATCTTGAACAATTTTACAGTGCAGATTTTGCTCACAATATATAATGTCTGAATTCAATGGAACTTCATGGGTGTAAATGATCCCTGCCTTTGACCCTCAAGGCATCTGGACATCATGGCTTTTTGCAACATCTGTGTTTTTATGAAAAAGATACCACAGTTCCTGCCATTTCCTTCAATAAAGTTTCTACATGTAAATAGAACATTTTAAAGAAAATTAAACTGTAGATTTATGGTGTTTATTATCTGAGAAACTTCTGTATTTATTTATACTCTATTGGTTTTGATTGATATGAAGGAAAATAGCTTTTAATCTTACTTCGCATATTTAAGAAAACAAACACAGACCACAGATGTATTTATTGTAATTTCTTAAAAGGTGCATATTCTTACTTCAAATGGTACAAAGCATTGGGAAATCATAACAAGTTTCTGGCACAATCTCATCCTTGTGATGGAAAGCATATTTTCATACAAACAGCAGATTCCTTGGATACTTTTTTTTTAGTGTTTCTAGTTGAAATAAACTTCTTTGTGGTTGGATTCAGCTTTCCCAAGCAAACAAATCCTAAAAATGCTAACTAGAGCTTTGAGTTTCCTTTTTTGCATTCCATCAATTGTGTGATAAGTCCTTGTCCCAAATGGAAAGACAGGCAGGCAGACTCAGGAGCTTGCATTCTTTTCACAATTGAAAGGAGATTCTGTGTCTTGCCTAAAATGGTGGGACACAGAGGGCTACAAAGATTTATAGAGAAAAGATTTATAGATGAAAGAGATGTCAATACCTTCTTCATGTACCTAGAATAAGCTTTTCACTCAGTTTCTGTTTCCAGACTAATCAGATTAAAAACCATTTTATGCCTTTTGCTTTGGTGTGTATCAGGTACACACTGGGTTGTTCCTACTTACAAAGAGTTTTTTAGGAAATGCTCCATGCTCTGAGGCAGTGATTACTTTCAATCTCTTCTGCACATAGGACACAAACCCCTAAAGTTCTTTCTATCCAAGCTTGAATTCTCATCATGCTTTAGAAATACGTTCCTTTTGCAGAAATACTTGACATAGAAGTGAATCTGTAGCTCAAAAATAATAAAATAATAAATTGAGAAACCTTATACAACTGCTGGAACAAAGGAGGGAGTGTGAGGAAGAGGAGAATATTTAGAAATCTACCTGTAGAAATAACATAATCAAATGTATATTTGGATTTTGGAAATTGCATATATAAACGGTAAAGTTAAAGGAATGAACAGTAAGTCTGAACAAATGAGGAACTGAAAATGTCCTACAAAATAGCAGAGAAGAGACCTGGCATGGTCCTTCTGCCTATTACCTCTGTGAGCAGCTTTGTGCTTCTCTATGTGCTCCTGATGGACCACCACAGAGCTGTCCAGTGAGCCACACCATGATGATTAAAAGCTGTATCTCTTTCCTTCTTTGTCCTTCTGACAAAAAGTACCACAGGGTCATGTTTTCTTCTCCCCCACCTCCCCCCCCAAACATAGAGGTATGGACATTATGTTTTTTTCAGCTATATTGCTGTGGAGATAGTAAGTACTAAGCAGGCAACAGGTAGTGATGACTTTTCAAATAAATATATAGAAACTAGCTTGAGTTTATCATTGAACATCCACAAAATTCAGAGAGAAAAAAACACTGCTAAAACCTACAGCATTCTCATTATTTTTGATATCCAGCTCTACATTAATTGAAGAAAGCTAAATTTGAATTACAGAATCACAGAATCACAGAATCACAGAATTCTAGGGTTGGAAGGGACCTCAAAGGATCATCTAGTCCAACCCCCCTGCCGGAGCAGGGTCACCTACAGTACATCACACAGGAACGCATCCAGGGGGGTTTTGAATGTCTCCAGCGAAGGAGACTCCACAACGTCTCTGGGCAGCCTGTTCCAGTGCTCTGTCACTCGCACAGTGAAAAAGTTTTTCCTGATATTCACATGGAACCTCCTATGCTCCAGTTTGCATCCATTGCCCCTTGTCCTATCATTGGACGTCACTGTAAAAAGCTTGGCTCCATCATCCTGACCTTCACCCTTTACATATTTGTAAACATGGATGAGGTCACCCCTCAGTCTCCTTTTCTCCAAGCTAAAGAGACCCAACTTCCTCAGCCTTTCCTCATAAGGGAGATGTTCCACTCCCTTAATCATCTTTGTGGCTCTGCGCTGGACTTGGTGAAGATATGTGAATTAATATATAATGACTTTAAAAGACAATCTTCTGGGAAAAGAAAGAGTCATTAGAGAAAATAAATATCTTTTGAACCAGATGTGTCCACTTCTGGAGCCCCCAACATAAGAAGGACATGGACCTGTTGGAGTGAGTCTAGAGGAGGGCCACAAAGATGCCCAGAGGGCTGGAGAACCTCTCCTACGAAGACAGGCTGAGAAAGTTCAGGTTGTTCAGCTTGGAGAAGAGAAGGCTCTGGGGAGACCTTAGAGCAGCCTTCCAGTACTGGAAGGGCACCTACAGGAAAGCTGGAGAGGGATTTTTCACAAGGGCATGTAGTGATAAGGCAAGGGGGAATGGTTTCAAACTGAAAAAGGGTAGATTTAGATTAGATATTGGGAAGAAATTCTTTCCTATATGGGCGGTAAGACACTGGAACAGGTTAACAGGGAGGTTGTGGATGCCCCCTCCCTGGAAGTGCTCAAGGCCAGGTTGGATGGGGTTTTGAGCAACCTGGTCTAGTAGAAGGTGTCCCTGCCCATGGCAGGGGGATTGAAACTAAATGATCTTCAAGGCCCCTTTCAACACAAACCATTCTATGATTCTATTATTCTGTCATCTAAAACTGAAAGAGAAATAAACAGAAACCCATACAGAGCATTCAGAAAAAAAGAAGAAACTTTACAAGCAGTCTGGTAACCTACTTGCTAGATTACCTGCTTTTATATGAATAAAAAGTAAACTGGATGTGAAATGTAAAGACGAGACTTTGGAGACACAGTTCATGTCTTTAAATAACGGTGCAGTGAACTGCCAGCGGCTGTTCCGGACTGGATCAATTGCAATTTTCAGGTATGAATATATTAAGTAATCAGTCAGAAGGACCTGTGTGACTAATATTGTCTCCTGTAAAATTTAGGAAGAGAAACCTGACCTGCAATGAAATATAATGTAGAGGGGTTTTGTTGGAACTTCATTTTGACCCCTGGATAGATCAGCAGAAGACAGGAAATTAGATGTTTCTGAGATAAAAAAAAACACAACAAAACAACTTGATGAAAATCACCACAAAAATCCCTGTCACATTTATTTTGTGCATATTGAAGGAACTTCAAAGAAAAAAAAATATTTTATAATAGGTTTTCTAAGTATTAACCTACAAAACAGAATTAGGGAGAAAAAAGACCAAAGACCAAATGATTACCTGAAGTATTGTGGGGTGTTTGACCATGACTATGACAGATCACCTCAGATTTCTACTGCTAAATCTAACAGATATGTAATAGACTTCATTTTTTATTTTAATAAATTATGTCTTGAGTGGCAAGTATGTTTTTAATTATGTCCTTAATTTTAATTTCTCCTAGATATTAAATATACTCACACTTTCTAACTTTTCATTTGTTACTAAAAGTAATATTAATAATACCTTATTAATTAAGCCTTTTGAATTTGAAATTAGGGAATCACAGAATCACAGA
>VZRW01009002.1:0-107714 GCA_013398125.1 Aegotheles bennettii
ATTCATGAGAGTCATCCCACCATCATCTGTGTACTCAAGCAAGGAGAATCGCACCTAACTATAACCCTCAACAATTTAAAGTAGCTGTCTCGGCTCCCTCCTACAGACAGTGGACCGGAAAAGACAGCTCCAGAGAACAATTCATCCAAACGTAAGGAAAACATCTAAAATAATGGAACGGTATTGACATTTTGCAAAACAGAAGCCAAGACACAGGGAGAGTAAGAATGAAAATTTCAATTAAATTAGTTACTCAAGTTGCAATAGTCCAGATCACATCATTCTGGAGACTTAGTACTTTCAAAACATAGCTTACACTATCACCCAACGCAGTTCTGAGAATTCAGCATTTCTGCATGTTGGCCCAAGGGATCCAAGCTGGGCAACAGCAAACATGGAGAAAAAATTACTAAACATTTGAAAATTTTAATTTGTCTAGCACTCACAGGAGCTCTGGGGTGAGACAAAGGTAAAATTCAATTTTCTGGTCACAGCTCAACTACTTCAAACGTAAGGTCAAGCTTCCTTTTTTTTTGTTCCTGAAATCATTGCTTCAGCTTTCATGTCTTGCAAAATCTGAAGACAGTACATTCTTTTAATACTCAACTCAAAGTAATCCATTTCAGTGACACCGACAGCTAAGTCAGAGAAGGCAAGGGTCCTACAGAAAAAAGCCCAAACACAGCATGAAGTGATTAAAGGCTGTAAATTCACATACAGCCACAAAAGGATTTAAAGTGCTTCATGCCACCTCAATTTTGATATTTCTCAAATTTTTAGAGCTTGACATCAAGATTTTTTTATTCCACCATTTATTTTTTAACACAGTATGTGAAACCACACGTGTGTGAAAAAATGCTGCCCGAGTTTGAAAAAAATGAAAAATGAAAAAAAATTAAATTCCATAAACCATAACATGATTGTACCTGCACAACTAATGAGTAGGTCAGAAACATTCCTCACAGGCCTTCTTAACCACCAACTTTACTTTTTACTAGAATAAAATTCCATGGGTACAGGAATTAAATTGAACTGTTCATTTTTTTTTCTTTTTATCTGACCAAATTAAGAGATTTGAAATAAAACCTACATTTTTTAAATTATTTTTAATTAAAAAATACTATTTCCAACATTATATTCAATACTTTAATATTATAGTGTACAATTAATTTGCTTACTCACTATGTGAAAGTGAGATATATCCAAATAAATGCTTCTACCTGGCTAATACGTAAAATCATCCATGATCAATTTCCAACACAAAAGGTGTATACAAAAATATTTTTTGCCAGGACTGGTGTGTCATGTATTTGCAGTTCCAGAAAATATTTCCTGAGGGGTTTAGTTGAAAATTCTACATTTATATCCTGACAATTTATTTCCTCTGAAAAAACGCAATACAGTGAAAAGATGAAATAAAAGCAAACTAAACAGAAGTCTAAAGACAAGGCAGCTAATCTTGCAGCACTCAAATAATGACCCGACATATAAATTCTGCAGCATTTTGCAAAACATTGTATGCAAAGAGGAGAGGATAGAAACCTAACTAGCATGGTCATTGTAACCACCGTGACATATGTTTAAATTCTTTGCTGCCTTGGTCCTTTGCTAAATTTTTAAATTGGAGGAGATATTTTAAATATTACTTTTTAAATGGAAGACAAGAGAAAGGAGTCCACATCTAATAATAAGGAAACCTCATAATGAGAACCTTATTGCACATAATGAACAAACCGTCAGGCCAAATTTACTCCTATTGAATATTACCACATCATGATATTGAATAACTTGATTTATATTTTATTTATTTCATTTTTATTAAATCCATTCTGAATATCACTATTTGAAACTACAGCAAATTTATGATTTAGAGTGCTGTTTGGCAGTCCTGAAAGCGCACTGTAATCCTTTCGCGGGGTAGACGGATAATGTTACAGAAATGGAGAGCTTATAGGTTTACCTCAGCTTTCATACGATGTAACAAAATCTACAATGTTTTTGAGATGAGAGAGCTTGTCAGACCTTAGTAGTGAGCATCACCCATTCCATAAAAGTGACAGTGAGTAGTACCAGCAGAGAAGCTGTTGCCCTCATGCCCTATAGCAAAGTCACTGTTTGTCTGTTATTTGACAGGGAGGGTAATATGGGAATATGTTATGCTGGTGGAAAACTGACATAATTGCTGGAGAGTTCTGTGGCTAGTATGAGCAAAATGGAAGTAGCATGTCCAACACTTGTGACAGATAACAATTTAAAGCATATGTTTATTATCACGAAATTACATCCCTTGTACTGCTGACACCCACAAGTGTTTAGCAAAATCCCAAAATAAAGTCACATTCTTCGTTGTCAGCAGTATGCAACTTTTCCTGACATCTAAAGCTGAAATTCATAATTAGAAATAAAAACTAACTGAACCATGCTATGCACTATAATCTCTCTTGTCACTGCAATAGTGTAATTCACCTACCAATTGCTTTCAAGGCCCAGTTCTGCTACAGAATACATTGCTGGGGAATTTTAAAATGTATACTCTAACAGTGATTTTAATTGTATCAAAACAGATGAACAAAGTTGAAGGAATGATAGCTAAACAACAGCCTCTTTAGGCAAACCTGGAAATTCAATCCCATTTTGCTGCTATAATCCGTACACAAAAACTTCACTGTCACACACCAACAATTGGATTTAGTGAGTGACTGAAAGACTGAAATTGCTGGTAGCTCAGGCTTGCAATTCATCCATGAGTCAAGCAGAGTGCGGCAAACAATGCACCTTTCTATACAGTTTTCCTCCTCAGCTTCAAGTACACATTTGAGAGACCACTCCCTCTAGTAAGAGGTAGGGAAAGTCTTTATCATATCAGCTACTCCCGGTTGTACAAAATCGTGGATATATAACACACCATCCTAAATCCATATAGAATACTGATTTCGAAAAATTTTAACTACATAAACAAAGCCCTAATCCTTTAAATAACATGTTCACATTAAGGAAGGTCTGCAAGGAGTTTAACTCAACACCATGTTGTTTGAATTTGCTATGTAGTATAGGATAAAACAAACAAAAAAAACCTACATAAAAAACCTCTTTAGAACATAGAGAGCAATATAGCTTTTTCAGAGAAATTTCTCTGCACAGCTCTGTGGAAAAGCTATGGGAAAGTGACTAAACAAAACCACAAGGAGTCCCCATAAGGCAATTTTTCAGTATCTTTCCTATTCACTACATTTTCACTTTCATACAATTCAAATTGCTTGTGCTTGAAAGTGCAAAAGACTTTATTTAGTCATTAAAAATTTATTTACTCATTAAAACTCTCTACAACTAGAAAAAAATTAGACTCAATAACAAGCATTTTTTTTAATTTGTAATAATCTCTAAGATAACACTATATATATCATCATTCTAATGATAAACTTTATTTACTCTTCAGAACATTGTATTTTCAACACACATCTTAAAACTAAAACATATCCTGTGCTAAATGATGTCAATCATACTTAATTTACATGATGAAGTATTTTTAAAATTTCATCTGGCACATTGTGTGCTAATCTCTTGGAAAACACATCTAGAAATTATAAACCCTGGGTTTTTTATTTACTCAGAAGAAGCCAAGAAAACAGTAGACGGAAGACTTTAACTAACGTTATCAAGAACCCCTTATAGTTCAAGCAGGTGACAGAAATTCAATAACAATTTTAATTCACTCTTGGAATGTCCATTGCAAGTAAGTGGTATTCAAGAAAGATTGCTTGATGTCCAAACTGCAGTGGACAGCTAATTTCTGATGTCTGTCTTCATATCTCCTAACAGAAGAACAATTTGATTAACCCCTTGGGCTGAAACTGAATACCATATTTTTCCAGTTGGAAAGGGACACTTGCAAGCCAAGTATTAGACCTCTCTGTGAACATTTTGTGTCTTCCATTGTTAAGATTTACATCAAGAAAGAGTTTAAGTATCCAAGTATGCTAATAGGTAACTTATGACAACATCTCTGCATAACTGTTTCCCTGTGTATCCAAATACTGAGTCACTTTCTCATCAGTTAAAAGATTCTGCAGAATACAAAGAAATTAGCAGAATAGCCTGTATAATTTGAAGACTTAGAATTCTCTGTTATTTTAGCATTCAGGTTTCAGATGCATTTATAAATGCAGTTTTGAAAGTTGATTGGAAAGTGTCTCTTCAAAGGTAATGGTGATGATAGAAAAGAATGCCAGTACCAAAGAAGCTTCTATGCAGACAAAGAAAGAATCAAAATCTTTATTTTTTAAAAAGTTGGTACTACTAAGCATACTATTACTGTCAATACTATTAAGAGAGTTAATCCATGTCAAAAATTTAGTTCTAGTTTAAAAATGTTGTGTTTGATTAAGGCACACTAATCAATATAAACTATTATCAACTTTCATATGATTTTCCAGTGAAAAAAACAGGTTTAGTAGTTCAAATTATCTTCATTTAGAAAAACATGTATTTTCTCTGTCCTTAGAGGTTTATATTCTGTACTATTCTTGAAATACTTTCACTTGTTAATAACGTTACCAATACTGATACAGTATCCATACTCACTCCTTTCTCAGAGAGAACATAAGGTGAAAAGAAAGCATTTAACTAGGATAATAAAATTCTCTTTATTGATCAAGAATATTTCCATACATTTGGGTTTTTACCTGATTTACAGAGAATCTAAATAATTGCTTTATGACCTTCTACTGTTTTTCAGAGCAGACCTGTATATACCATGTATGCAACAAAAACTTTAGACGCTAAAACTGCTAAAATCAGAATACTTGAACTATTTCACAGGATGAATTAACTTACTTTGGAGGATGTAGAGTCACATTCCTGACAAATCCATCCATAGCCAGTCTGTTTAGGAGACTTTTTCAAGGGAGGGTCTAGACAGCCAAAATGGTAGCAAAGCCTGCATTCATCACACCTGCAACAGAACCAAAAAAGTAAATATATATACAAAGATAGTACTTCTATACCATTTTAGACTGAGCTTCCCTGGGATTCTCAGCACAAGATTTCCTGATCCATTATGATGATACAGAAAATCCATTTTCTGTAAGTGGTATTTTCAAACACTCATACATCACCTTTGTCATCTTATGTAAATGACATTATTTCAGAGACTTGCAAATTTAAGAAAAAAACCCAGATACTTCAATGTCATTCATTGTCATATTATCAGAAATTTGTAATTTTTTTTAGAGAGTGACAATATTTATTTTTCTTAGTTTTAAGACACTACTTTACACATCTACTTTTTCAAGGAAAACTTTGTGAAATGTTTACTCACATATTGAACAACTCAAGTATAATTTGCAGCTATGAATTTTGGTTTTTACACCAGGACTATGTGGTTGACAAATAAATGAACAAAATATTTTCTGATTTGCTTTGAATTTTCTGGAAAGGGGCAGTAATTTAAAAGGATTTCACTGTGATCTTTCACTTATAAAACTGCACTATGTACACACAACAATTTTATGTTCTTTTTTTAATAAACCTTCATTAGTGTTTTGCACTAGGAGTGGTCCACACTAATTAGCACAGCTACTGTTCACCCCTTGTTTATGTACCACCATTGAAGAAATGCTACAATGTAACAAGTGCTTCATGAAAGGATTTTAAATTCAGTACAATAATATGCTCAAAACAGAAAAATATTCTAAAAGCAAATAATAAGAGATTTTCATATATCTTGCTGAACTTCACTTTATTTGCATAACGCCCTGTATGCTTTTGTGTGAAAAAGAAAGCTTTTTTCAAATTTATTTTGCAATATTCTCTTCATTAAATGCCCTTAAACTGTGAATTAAAGCCAATATAAATAATCCAAATATAAGAAATAGAGTAAATGCTTAAAAATCAAATTTTCTAAGAAATCCCCTACACTTTCTCTGCTTCCCTGGCCACCTCTTTTCTCCTCTACAAAACACACAAACACAAAAAATCTCCAAAAATTGCTATAAAAGCACTGCACAGGCATCATCAGATCAAAGGCAGAGGGAGAGGGATATAACTTATCATCAGAATGCACAGTGCATCACAGAAAGAGGATTCAAATACGAGAAAAGACTGCTGTGTTAACAGAGGAAAATATTTATGTGACTTTTCTCCAAGGATTAGTCTCCAAATAAAAAGAAGTAACTGTTTTCGATTACGCTTGTTTAACCCAAGTACATACTTGCTCGTTGCTGTAAAGGCTGTGCTTGCTAGAAAAGCTGCCTGGTTTTAGCAGTTACATGTAAGACATGAGCACTGGTAAGGGTATGGCATGTACTGTCTTCTCATAAAAAGAAAGTAAAAACAATAATCTGCATATCAACAGTGTGCAACACTGGACTGACATGGTTTTGGTACTTTTTAAAAATGAGTTATATCATATTACAATCTATATCCTCTGGATTGTTTAGTAGTAACTCAATCTAATTCCAGGACAAAGAAAACACTTAAAAAAGGAAATGATTCTCAGTTATTAAAGACACAAGAGTTCTAACGTAGAAATATATTACTTACAATTAGGAATATATGCAGTTTTATTTCTTGTGAAAGGCATATTAAAATAATAAGAAGGTTGAGAGTGAGAGATGAGATAGGTTACCCTCCTACATCCCCAACAGCGTATGTGACCTTCAGCAAAAGATTAAGCCTCCTTTTGAGCCTCAGTGTTACATCTGTAAAGCAATATATTTTTACTAACTCATATCTAAAATCTTATTCACGTAAGTGCTTGCATTCGAGAGGTGCTTATCAGAACTCCCTTCTCGTAAACTGTTTGGGATCCTCTAAGTAACACAAAATAAAGCATCACACTATGTCTGACTGATTTAGTGCATTTTCAAAGCTTATTCCTAACATCTACATCTGACTTCAAACAGTATTAATTTAGATTTTTTTCTGATTTTCTGTAAACACAAGTATTTATAAGTTCAAAAGAAAATGTTCTACCTTTAAAATACACTTTGCCATCTCTTGTTACATTTTTCCCGTTTTGCATCTAGAATGTGCTATTTCCTGCCTGTACCTTCAGCCACCTTTCAGAAGTACGCTGAGGGAGTTAGCAAGGCTGGGTTGAAACAGCCAGAACATTATGAAATTAAATACAGATCTGGAGGCGCCATTTCAAAGCTGAATGTATTTAATATTTATTGTCATTAATTTTTATCACTTCAAAGTTGTTTAGTTTGGAAGAAGAAAAATGGCATTTTTGTAGAATGAGTTTAAAATATCTATACCTAAGTAAGTTTTCAGATATTGATAGCTTCTAATTGCATCTGCACAGCTGAGAAAATGTAAATAACAAAAGCATATTTTCCTGTAGCAAGACAATAAAAATGAGAGTATACCAAATATTTGGAAACACTTCCTTCATACTGCTCTTTATTGGAATACAAATTCTCTATTGTGGAACTCAATGCCACTGGAGACATTCAAAACCCGCCTGGATGCGTTCCTGTGTGATGTACTCTAGATGACCCTGCTCTGGCAGGGGGGTTGGACTAGATGATCCTTCGAGGTCCCTTCCAACCCTAGAATTCTGTGATTCTGTGATTCTGAAGTTCCCAGAGCATGATGCTGGGAAAATGGATGAACACATGCTGAAGCTTGGTTAAAGATAATGCCCTAGCTGTCTGGCAACGTGCTTGTCTGCTGAGACTGAACTGGGACAAAATGTGAAGCTTACACACATCACAGTACAGACACCAAAACTGGCATTCTTAATCCCTAATTCCAAAAGAAAGCCTTATACCTAGGTTAAAATGGCACTCGTAAAATGAGATTAAGTCCTCCAGTGTATAATATTATTTGTGTTCTTTTGACTAGCAACATAAAATGACAGAAAATCCACTGTCGGATGCAGAAAATAAGAAAGTGACATAAAATGAGAAGTCCTTTCAACTTAATTAGAGAATGAAACTGTTGGGTCACAAAAGGGGTCATGCTGACAGTCTCGCAGCATTTGAGTAAATGCACTCACAGATCAATCGCAACATGGACATTCACAGAGCAAAGGAGCCACACGGCACTGTCATTTACAAATATCATCCACTTTCATCCTGAAGATGGCTTAATAGTACAAGTTAAACTATTGGGCTACGGGGGAGGGGGAAGGGAAAGAAACAGCTTCTTCTACTTTAAAGGTTCAGTTAAAATTTTTACCCTTGTGGATTCCAGGTCACAACTACAAAACATTCCTTAGACTAGCAAATATTTTATCTCACTATTATTTGTGGATGACTTTTTTCGTGGTTAAATACCTGATTTACAAATGCAATTAAATGCACAGCCATCTTTATTGGCCTGGCTAGCAGGTGTACTGAAAACTTTGTGAAAATAAAAACAGAGCTTCACACAAATACAAGCTAACCTAACCTCCTAAATTACCTCTAACGGACAAGTAATTGCTTACTATCAATGTTTTAACAAGCCTGAAATTACTTTATGCATCAAAATTAGAAATCGCTGTGTTCTCCATTGCAGCAATTAATGAGGATAGATATATGCCCGCTATATACCAAGAAAATGGGGTGTGAAGAAGAAAGGTGAATTGTGAAGGAGTTAGGCTAATACATTAAATAATAATAAAGGAAAACATTTTTTTTTCTTATAAAAGTATAGAATGCAGGTCAGCTACATCTTCACAGCATAAAGCTTGATTCGGTATTTCCATACATGAAATATGTCTGCTTGTTCTTTAATAAAGTGATCACCATCTGCTCATGCCCTTGGATTGTTGTGGGTTTTTTTTAGTTTTTTAGCAGTACAGCTGGCTGTGCTCAAGCCCTACATAACTCTACATTTTCCTGTTCATAATTAACTAATTATGCTCTAATCAATAGTGCAGATACTGATTTTACAATGTAAATGAGATAAATGAGATAATGGCTGGGGTCAATCTCATTTTATTTACAAAGCCCAGCACACACATCCAATTTCATTACATTGCATCTACCTGCACAGAAGGGAGCCTTATCAGTTGGCCTGCAGAAGTCTTCCTAGGAGCACTGGGGAAAAAGACCTGTGCTTTTACGGAGGAACAGTGAACACAAAACCTGCCCATCACTGGCACATTTGTAAGTCACTGGCTAATATCATCAAAAACCACAAAGAGCTGATTCAGCCAGAGTGAAAAAACCTATTTTGCATTCACAAAACAGCATCACCCATCTATAGCTGTAAAAGTAATTACCTACATGTCCCTGAAACACAACATTAATAAGCTAATCTTTAAATACAACTTTCCAAATACGCTTCAGAGACTACAGAAAACCTCACTTACGTACACATCATTGCACATTGTCTGCAGTGCCATGCCAAAAGGTAGCATGCTGAACAAAATACAAAATTGCAAAATATATATACTACTCCCTGTTCATCACAACAGCTTAGATTTATCTTAATTGAAAAAAGAAGATATAAAACTTTGATACATATTGACAAACCATCATCACCACTAAAATTGGAGAACTTGTCACATAAGCTTTACTCTGGCAAACTTGGAATTAATTAGAACAAAACTGGAAGCAATCTCATCCAGAATTTTTAAACTCTCAGAGAACTGCAGTGGGATGGGTGTGCATTCACTCACTCATTAGCTGGAGGGATGCAATACTACACTATTTCAGCACCCATGTGGATTTAACTATTGAGATGCATCTTTCCTTGTTAGCTTGTTATGGATCCCATTTCTGCCTAAATGCTCTTTAACACCTGAGAAACAGATGTTTCTTCTCATGCACTGATCTCTCTTCTCTTTAATCCCTCAGTGTGCAAGTGCTAGGCCCCTCTGAAACCGCAAACAGCTGGACACATGCACTGGAGTTAATTTTAAATTGCAGCACATTCTTGGGTTCAGACGAACAACTTAAAACCAGTTATGACAGTTTAAGGCACTGTCATAATTTTGTTTCTTGTTAGTGGCTGTATGATAGATTGAATGGAAAGGAGCATGTAAGCATTCCCAAAAACCTCAGAGTAAGCTGATGTAGCTGAAATGAGTTCACACTGTAGCACCAAGATGACTGACTCCAGACTGGTTCAGGGGAGGAGTGCTCCTGTGATACCTTAACTGCAACCAGACCACGGAAGTGATAAATTCTGGGTGACAGGAATGAATACTGTGGGATGGGTTACATCAGCAACTCTTACATATAATGTCAAAGAAGGCACTTTCCTGTTCCCTTATTTAAAGAATAAAATTAATTAAAGATCTAATGGTGAAATAACTGTATAATCATATATTTATTGCATTGCTATTAATGCTGTACAAAAAGTACATTTATTGCACTTACTGAGGAAGGACGCCACAACAATAGTACTTTTTCATAATGGATTGTGTGGAAAGCATTCTTCTACTAGCTTTCTCTTCTGACATCTCTTGAAACAAAGCGAAGATAATTGTAGCTAAGTCTTCATATCTTACCCTGCCATACTACACCAAAATTCTTCAATTCAGCTTCGTGGATTCCAATAAAAATTGCTTTCATTTTGCTGTGGTATGTCACAGGCCAAGCAGAA
Organism: Aegotheles bennettii; assembly: GCA_013398125.1. Classification (NCBI taxonomy): domain Eukaryota; kingdom Metazoa; phylum Chordata; class Aves; order Caprimulgiformes; family Aegothelidae; genus Aegotheles; species Aegotheles bennettii. Next base: position 10,543 of record VZRW01009002.1, read on the forward strand.
AACAAAATTGATACAGTGGTGTATTTAAAATTTAACATGTAGATTCTTAGCAATTCTTTTGGTTTTAGGCAGAATACTGTCAGAGAAAAACACTAAGGATAAAATGGAAAAAGCTGTTTTTCCTCTTCCTGATTTCTACACTTTTCCTCTTGCCTGTAAGTGGCTTAACAACTAAAAATGGATGGTCAAGTCACCTTGCAGTTTCGCTCTACAGACAGTTTTAAGAAACTATTAGCACCAGGATAATTTAAAAGTCTTCTCACACAGGCCAGTCAAGCTTTAGGTGACTTCACCATTAAGAGTACAACAGGTAAGAGATTCCAGCTCCGAAATTCTTACGTAACTTCACATGTATACAATATTTAACATAAACCAGGATATAACCCAACTACATAGCCTCCTCAAACACAGGTCCAGGTTGTCCTGAAAGACTGTCTATATCCAATGATGCTCAAAATTCAACCACACATAATTCTAAGGAACTTGATCTAATTTCAAAGTTAGATCTAACTTTGCAGTCAGTCTTGCTTTGAGTTGATGGCTGGAACAAATGTCCTCCAGAGGCTCCTTTCAACCTGAATCTTTCCAGATCCTAATATTTTATACAGTTTTTAAGTAATTTAAATACTCTTTCTGGGAAAGATAATGTTTATGGTATTACACAAAGTAATTAAAATCCATATTCACATTCCTATTTTGCCAGGTACAATGCAAGCATTCAAAAGTAAGTCCCTAACTTTCACAGTTTATAATGTTAGATGACACAGTAGACTATTATTCTGTTGTGCCTGGAAAAGAGGGGCATGGCTATTGCTGAAGGGTGAGAAAATATACCAGGATGGTTATTACATTCTGTTTTTTATATCTACCTACTACTGATGAGCACTGTGTATAGGCAAGATGGACAGATGGTCTGACAGAGGAGGATGAGCTTACTGATCTTCAGCTAACAGTGGTTTCATGATAAAGTACCTACGTGGCTTTGGAGTTTGGAAATTGTATACTCCCTAACTTACTCAAATTTCTGTCCAAACTCGAGGGCATTAATAAAATGACTATTTTTTCTCTTTAGTGTACAATAATCCTGTAGAAAACCATTCACTCTATGCTACACTTTTCAGAATATGCTACATGAAATAAGTTTTTAAAAACCCCTGTATTTAGCCCTAGTTATAATACATAATTGCATGAATTTCTATGGCTTTGACCTCTACTATGTTCTACTTTAAAGCAAAACAGGTAACCAAAACATTCTACCAGTAAATTCAAAAGGAACAGAACATTTCATGTAGCTTCCACTCCCCACTGCCCCAGATACTTATCATCACGTAACCTTAACATCAAATACTTCATTTTAACAGAACTGACAAATAGTGTGAATTACACCACAAGTAAGCAAAAAAAAGTAATCATTAAGCCGGCAGACATTTGTGTAGCTAAATTTATTATGCTAAACTCAAAACTGCCACTTCTCCTACTTGATTTAGTTCATGCTTTTTAATACTAAAACAAACAAACAACCCCCCCAAATCCAAAAACTTAACAGTGGTTACTTATGGGTAAGGAAGCACCTGAATTGGCTATCATTATGTGACATTACAATGTAATCCAAATTTTTAATGAATAGTCCACAAATCATCCATTTCATGGAACTTAGTTTGCATGTACACAATTATAAGACACTATAAATAAACTTTATTTACTATACCTGTATGTGAACAGCTTCTTTTCCGCAAGAAGTGTTCACTTCTCTCTCTCTCAGTACTTCACAACTATAAAACACATGGCTTTGACAAATTATTTTGCAAAATTCATTAAGGACCCACATATACAGAATACACTGATGTAAACACTACATCAAATGTGTTTGGTTTTGCTAATATTATACAGCTACTGCATTAAAGTTACATTTACAGTATTTTTAAGTTTAAATTAAGTATTTCTGTGAAGATAATGCCTCGAAGACATGTATTAAGATAATGCTACACAACTTACAGCCCCACAAAAACCCCAATATATATTCTTTCTTGGGAAACCCAGGACATTCTGAAAGAACCGGGATAGTCCCCTTGAGAAACTGAAAAGCATAAAATTTTTAAAAAAGCTATTAGCAAATGCTGCATTAGTTTTTCTGCAGTACATTCTAGCCACAATATATGATTGCATCTATAGTGCTATTCTCAGATATTCAGACTGATAACTGTTAGTGTATTGGTGAATGGTCTATTGTTTGTGAACTACTAGAGAATGCGTTATAGTTTTGAAGATTACCATCAAACTTCAAAAGGTGAAATATTGAGTGTTAACATCTGGTTTTCCAGAAAAAGAGAGGCAAGTGACATAATGATTTATACGAATGAGGGAAAGAGATTGAAAACTAAACTAATACCTAATGTCAAAAGAAAGTGCCAAGGAAGAAACAAAATCCTACAGAGAATCTGTACTGGGAGACAAACACAAAATAGAGCAGGAAATCACTTTAGGATACCAAGCATAACCAAGTAAGTATCAACAATATTCAAAATTTTTAACACACATTAGTCTGTCCTTAAAATCCGTCAATAGCAGAGATTACTCAACTTCCCTAACATACTTCTCTAGTGCATTTAATCTTATTTTTGGAAAAGAAATTTCTATTGCCTAATCCAAACCACCTTGCTACAATTTAAGTTATTTCTGGTCTGACCAGATTTGACGAACTTTTTTCCCTTCCTTGCAGCAACTTCCCTCTTCATCATCTTTGTATTAATTTAGGCCATTCGAAGATAAATTCCCTAATCTTCTCTAAATTAAAGAACACCAACTATTTAAACTGTTTTATTCATTTGTGTCTCCTGTTGTTGTCTTATCATTCAATTCAGATTGCTTTGGACTTTCTCTACATGACAGAATATGCTAGCCGAGTCTTCTCCAAGGCTGAGATACCAGCCTTCTGAATAACCAGGAGGTGTCTTTTCATGTGTTAGATGTAACACCTCTTTTTGTACATGTCAGGTATGATCAATTTGATTCATTACCAGTCTGTGGTCTAGAGTCTTCCACATGTTCTTTTTTGAACACACGTCTCCTAACTAGTTACTCTTTGTACCATAATCATGCACTAGACAGTGATCTGCTTTTTCCTTTATTGCACTTGCATGCTTCTTCTGGGTGCTTTCATTTTTAATTCTAACCCTGTAATGACTTACATCATATTGACATCATCTGCAAATGTAAACAAACTCTCTATTCCACCACCTAACACACTAAAGCAAAAATTAACAAAAACATAATACTACTGAATCCAGGATAGTCCTGAGTGGAATCCAGTGAGTGGGATATCATTTGACAGTGAGTCCATGGTAGCTAGTCTGCTTTTCTAATTAGCTACATATTTTATTGTAGACTAATTAACAGAAAAATTCTCTAGCTTATTTAGCAGAATGTCACACTCAAAATTATTTCTGAAGTCTTACTAAAGCCAAGGTATGCTACATTTATAATTCTCTCCTAGTCACGATACCTGTGTTAGTTTAATAACTGATCATAAATCACAGTAAACATTACTTTTTTTTCCCCTAAACTCATCATGACGAACAGGCAAACACTTTCCCTCCCTCCCCCCTCGTTCGCACAGTGTTTGGGTGTAACTTTTAACTTTACTTCAAAATTCTGGACAAGTGGTCACTAAACTTGGTCTTTTCTTCCTAAAATGGATTCACTGATTCCTCGAGGTCAATTTCCTGCATTAATGTCCACTTCCTAGTATTTTAAAGGTGTCTTTGTGTGTAAGAACGGTAAGCATTTCTGACAGTTCAGACAAAATTCTTACTCTGACATCATCCCACCCCCTTTTTAAAACAAAACGACGTGTTAGGCATCAGGTTAACTTTATTTAATATAATATCCAAACATGAAATGCCCTGGTAAGATATGACTTGTGGATAAGTATACACAAATTTGTATATTTCTTCTATTACTTATTACATAATTTAATTTCTTTCTGAAGTTTAAAAAATATTTTCAAATTAAAATGTGCCTTGATAGATGACAAAAACCACCATATCTCAAGAAATTCAGAGATTATATGTCATAAAGTTACAAGTGTGATAGCAATTGAGCAGAATTTCTCCAAGCAAGTTCAAGATGAAAACGATGAAGATGTCAACACACAGCTACTGCAGAAATAAGAACCGGACCGATACCATTTGTAGATCAAAATACTATGTCTGCATCTACCAGGATATATATGGACGAAGATGAAGATCTCAGCTGTCACGCTGTCTGATCAGTTCTTCATTCCTTCCCCAACTTACATAACATTTTCATATTTGTATTATGAGAAGATAAGCTTGTTCTGAACACTGCCAGAGAGGTAAGCCAAATAAAACAAATGTCTACATATACTCATTTTTTTCTTTTTCTTAAAAACTTTTAGAAAGCTATATAGGTATAGTTCTGTTCACTCAAGTGTCTGAAGTCAGAAACAATTAGTTCATACTAATAAGCATAAAATCAATTTTTCCGTGGCAAATCTATTCCTTCAGAATAGTAAGTCTCAAGTGTTTTACAGGTCTCATTATCACTGAACATGATTTTTTTTTTTTTTTAGGAAACAATACTTTTTACAGTAAGGTCTATGTACAATACGGTGTTCTATATAGAAATGTTCTTATCAAACTGCATATAAGTAGAGCGGCAGACGGATGGCAAACCGTTGTTTATTTCATTCTGTATCACCATAGAGCAATGCACAATATTTAAGTCCCACAGGCTTCTGTCACTCTTCAGTGAATCCAAGCATTGTATAACATCATTTGCCAAGGAAGCACAGGGGAAAGAGACATTACTTAATAGGACAATTCTGACAAGACATTTATCCGGGATTTTTCAACAATGCACATACGAAATGTTCCTGATTAGTGCAAAAAAAAAAAAAAAATGCAGGCAAATTAACTACCTTGCCAGTCCGAATAACAAACCAATCAATTACATTCTATCCAAGCCTGACAAGCAAACTTTTTGTCATAATAAGCTTATAGTACAGACAAGGTAGCTGTGTTCTCCTTTACTTTAGGTACTCTATTGAGAGCTTTATCCACATTTAAAATCATATTATAAAAGAGGTTTCCAGGATTGCCTCCGAGGATGAGTTGTGGCAGAGTTGTGTCTCATGAAGGGTATCTACACAGTAAAGTGATAAGAAAAAAATATTAACATTGAAAGATCATAGCAGCTCTGCTCTGTCTTATGAAACATTTTAACATCACACTAAATTCAAGCAATGTGTATGCTCAGATTCATATAATTTAAGCCACTCATACTAAAGATCCAAGAGTCTCTAAGTGTCAAAACATTAAATTAAGTATAGCATCCTTTTGACTTTTTCTCAATACAGCTCAGTGAATAAAGTCCACCATAAGACAAAGAAGATAATATTCTCTATTTTCTTTTATTTTTAATCATAAAGGCAACAATTTAATTACAAGTAGGCTTGATTGTGAAGCTAGCATTTCCCTCAGATTTGAAACCCACACAAATGCAGCTATGGGACTGACTATGTGACAAGCACAAGCAACAGGGGTACTGTGTTACAACCTTCAAAAATTAAAAACGCTTGTTTTATAGAATAGCATTCGAAAGAAATTAAGTCTTAGGATTTAGGAAGCATTAAGAAACAGAGGGCTTCTTTCATAATGCAATGTAATTGTACATAGCTTTAGTCACTTCTGAAACAACATCTTTGAGGCAACAAATCAAAAACCTTCACAGCATTTTTTTCCTACTTGTACTTTCTGTCTTTTGACACTAATGACATACGTACATTTCAAGAATGCTTTTTTAAAAAAAAAAATAGAATTCTGAAGTCATGATTCTCTACATTTACTTGAAATACAGCAAATGAATGTAACTGATAGCATAGTGAGATTTTACGTAGAAAAAAAAATGTGTTATCTTTAAGCTGTGCTAGCATATCAAATACACATACATTTTCAAAGAAAGACCTATGTAAAGTCTCCACTGCATTTGCTTTGTTTTCTACTTTGAAATTTATTCAAGTAGAATTGTAAATTAGAAGGAATTCTAAACTGCTGTCCTACTTTCCTAGAACAAAAAAATAACAATCTGAAGAACGGCAGCCATAGTGTTGCTGCATGCTCCAAAACCAGTTCTTTACTTTTAATATTCAACTGTTTTTAATATTGAGTGTAAGGATTTTGACTCTAAGAATTAATGGAGCCCTAAGGAAGTAGTATATGCAAATTCATTTCAATTCTCACTTCATCTCTTACTCAAGACATGATTAGATTTTTAAATTGAGTGTACTGAACTGCAATACTACAGTCTAATTTTGAACTTTTTAAGAAAACTGAAGGAAAGCTGATCTGTAAGACAGAAATACTTTTAACAGTCATCTTATTACAATCTCCTTCTCTTAGCTAGTGCAACTGGTTTTGTTCTTGATCACATCAGAGTGGATGAGGTTGACACAAGTGTACTTTCAAGGGCAGAAGTATGAAGGGTAGCATCAGCAAACAATTCAAGATAAGTTCAAGGTCTTTGTGTCTCAGTAATGGTATGAGTAGATACCACCGTACCATCCGAGTCAGGTCATCAGAATGTGATGAGCTAAGCACTATCTGGGCTGGCAAAGTTTGGAGATGAATACAGCAATCCATACTTTCTTAGTATGAGCTTTTATTTCTGTTTCTCAAAACGTGTATGTGTCTATATATACACACACATTTATATGTATGTATATGTACTCATATGTATGTACTTACAGATGTATATGTACTTATAATTGCACTTATATATACTTATATAAAATTATTTTAATGTAAACATTTTTATATGAAACAAACTTCATAGTTGACCTAACAAAATAGTATGATAAATTTTAACAATAAGCTCACAAATCAAATAAGAAAAGACAAAGACAGTTCACAGAGAAAACTTGTAACTATAGAGCAAAGCCAAGATCCCAATTTTTTTTTTTTAGTATTTTAAGCAAGGCTGTAAGAACAAAGGCATCAAGTAGGAAGTACAAAGTTGCCTTTACTTGCACTAGTGATTCCTATAACTATTTGCATTGGATTGTCATAGACAGCAACATATTAAGAAATTTTAAAGAATATTATAATATTTACTGATACATTAAAGGGAATTTACTTTTTAACTGATTAGACAATTTTTACGTTTCTACTGTTTTTAAAATTTGACTTGACATCCTTTATTTTACATGATTTAGGGTTATACTCACCCCTCTCCCTTCCAATATATTATTTAGTCAAGGAATAAACTACTCACTTTGTTTAAACACAGTTTAAACCAGGAAGAGATTGGTAAAAGACAAAAGGAATACAAATGGATAAGCTCTTTTAAGCTTATGACCCACAAACTCAGCTGATAACTGACTACTGATTTTGGAGAGTTACTTACTAAAAATTCTTCCTGGGACATCTCATACTGACTTGACTTCTCCTGTTCTATTTCCAGCTTTTGCTTTTCTCCCCCTCTGACATACCATTTCCCAGTACTCTCTTACACAAGAACGGCATTATTTGGTCCTTTAGAGGAAGAGCTCTTCTCTACCAGTTCTCCTTCATTCCATGACAAAAAGAACTAAGAAAGCACTTTCTTTCAAGTGAGGTAAAGAAATGCATCAACCTCTCTCACTCTGCTCTTAACCACATATGGCTACAATCTGCTTCCTCAGTTAACTAAATAATATTTAATGTAGGGGGGTTTTGTCTATGAATATGTGCAAATTTTTTTTCTAAGGAACTTACAGCACAAGAAACCCCACAGATCATTTCAATACTTTCCTCTGGAATTGCCAAAGGCTGCCTTCATTTGTGTAACAGATACTGAAAAGTACAAATTGCAAACAAAGTCAATGCTTAGTAGTTTTGATCCCTGTTCATTTTTAGGCATTTTCATACCTTCTTTTATCAGTTTAAATATCTGTTGTGACAACAAAGTTTTTGGCTGTTAACTGAGCTACTCAGTTTGCTACCATAATGTAAGCTCAGTTTATATTCAAGTTCTGAAACATTAGGACTGTTCCACCAAATACATCTTTCAAGACTAAAAAGGTATTTGGGAAAAACTTCAGTGAGGTAAGATGGCAAGGAAAGAGAGATAAAATTGAGCTATTTAATTACAGAAGTTCTGACCAAGACTAGTTTTAGAAAGCAAGAAACAGTATCTATTCGCAGTAAACAACAAACCACCTGAAGGTGATATAAGTAATATGCATTTTTAAAATTCAGGCTGCTCAAGGTACCCCCCTTGATCCCAGGAATTAATGAGTACCCACAAATCCATTAAGTGGATGTGAGTTATAGAGGTCTTTAGTGGGGATAAAAAAAAACCACACCCCCAGAAGAATGATGAGCAATGCGTCTTCTGGACACTCTTAATGATTTCAATTCTTCTCAGTATTGATCAAGTTATAAATATTAATAAATGCTTCCCAAATGGATACAGATTTCTATTTGCTAATACGCACACTGATTAGGCTGTAAAAAAGTTATCCGCAGGACAAAACAACACAGTATCTGAGGTACTACCACTAGAAGAGAACAGCTCTGCTTTATTCTAATAACTGGCGCACTGGAGCATGAATAGTGACATAGACATTTAGAGCTGGTCACTGCATAACTGAGGTAAATAAATAAAACTAACAGTAGTCTTGATTTATAGAATGCTGTTCTCCAAGTACTACTGTGCCCACTTCAAAACAAGAGCACATTTTCCAACTATTTCAAAGCCTAGAAGAAACGACATATCCTATACAAAAGATTAAATAAGATATTTGTATCACATATGTGAAATGGTTTCATTCAGTAATAAAAGAGTCATTTTCCTTCATTCTGCTGTCTTTGTGAATACAAGCTTCTGAGAATCCATGAAAACAATTTCAGTCAATACACTCAATACACTACATGAAACCCAGCTTTCTCTTTCAAGAGACTGCATTTACAGACCTTGTCACAACAAGGTCCTTGATGTTATCGAAGCAATTTCAAGATACTTTAATCACTGGCAAAACTCAGTAACCTGACAAGAAGGTTTGTCTATCTTCTGGGCCAGGAAGATTTCAGTAACTTGAAAGGAAGGTTATTGACTGATGTAATTTCATTTGGATTTGACTGAATCCAATTGATCTGTTTTTTGCAATGCATATCTTCCCTCTGCAGCTGTCTCTATCTGATTCCGTGTGCTAGTGCAAGGAGTGACTATCCCTCTCTACTTAAAGCAAAACTCTTCCTTCCTCCTGCTATTATTTTGAATGAGCACATGAGGAGAGTATTTTTGAGTTTAATCTCTGTACTCACGGTAAGAAAAAATATAGTCAAATCAATGCAAACCCATGAATTCAACTGAATCTTCTGACTGCTAGTATATCCATTATCCAGTTAGAAAACCAGGTTATAGAATGTAATTTATGTTTATCATTATCATTTACTGAAATACTGAGTTAAGGCTTGTACAACACAAGGTCATACAACAGTAGTAAATTAATTCTCAATCCCAACTGCACAGTATCATGTAATCTACACTGTAACAGATTGTACATACTTTCAGTTGAGTACTTAGATATGCTCAAAATAAAATTAAAAAGAGCATAATAATTTATAAACATTGATATATGTACGAAGTCATATCTTCCCATACAAGTTTGGTTTAGAACAGTTTTAATAGAAAAGACGTGTACCAGTAGAAACTTCACAATTAAAGTTAAACAGCATAAATCTTCAAGAAAAAAAATTGTGGCACAGATGGGGAGTTAAAAAAGCCTTAAGGGGAAATGAGTGGGACTCTGTCCGTAGTGCCTGTTCACGTAGGCTGCTGCACTGCTAAACATCAGACATCTTGTTTATGTTCCATGAGAATTAAGGGGAACACAGAGTGACACTGAAGTGCACCTCAGACTCTGAGTGATTTACACGCACCAGTGTATTCTTTAACACAGATATTTTCTCCAGAACTCAGTACAATGTTTTCAATTTGAGACGTTTAGTCTCTCATTCAGGAAGTGATCTTTTTCAGATACCTGGATAACTTAATATTGATGAATAATGTAATCATTGTTATACGATAATGAAACTATATCTGAATCAGCATGTGGCAATAGATGTTGCCAGTAAGATGTAGCTGGCAGGTCAACTTTTTTAGGAGTATGAAACAGAATCTTGGGAGCGATCTATTGGTTTAATTAATGAATGACTAATAACGAATATAAATTCTAAACGTTAGGCCTAACTGCTGCCTGAAAAAAAGGTGTTGCTTCAAAAAAAGGCCTTTTGTGGAAATTCAAAAAAGAAATTAAGTCTTCTGTTTTAGTATGAATCAGAATTTTATATTTAAAAATATTTTAATATACTAAACTGCTTTTCATGCTCCTGTTTAAATGACTAAAGAGTCATCTTCCTTAACGTACTGTGATGCAGGACAAATTTAGCAATGGAACATTAGTATAAATAAGCCAAAAGTAATCATGTTATAAAGTCAGTAAGATAAAATATAAATAAAATTGACTTGAAACTGTGAAACTCAGTAGCTTAATGCACCATCTCCAACATAATGCCTTTACCACATGCTTAGTTTTTCTCAGTTTGCATGCTGTCTTGGTTTTGAAAGCAAACAGATGGGAAATCTTATTAAATGCATATCTATCCTGACAGCAAAGTTACACATTATGTTCAATTATTTCACCCAACAAGATGGTTTTAACATGCAAAAATGTCAAAGCAACAAAAGAAAAAGGGAAAGGCAATATAAGCACAGAAATTTAAAAAGCTATTTTGTGTACAGAAGTATATACCAATTCAAGGACAGAACGCTTCCATTTTGAGTCATATGAAAGCTGGTCTTTTAAAACAAAACTTTGTACTTCTTAAACAATTGAAATGTTTTCAAATACTTCTGATCCCCTACATAAGTATACATACAATTTGCAAATTAAAACTTTGCCTTACAAGAAAGCCATTTGGTATTTCCTTACACAGGTTGGGGTCTACTTCTCCCTCTGTTTTTTATTTCACGAAGGTGGAAGGGAGTGTAACAAAAAATTAGGAAAACATTTTCACTGCAAAACTAAGTTGGCCTTTACTCACCCAGCCTTATTCTTAGGCTGTCTGTGCATACAAAACATGCTTGACTAGCGAAATGTGACTGCTGGCTTAAAGACAAAACTGTGAGCTTTCCTCTCATAACTTAACTAGCGATGAAAATGGAGCTAAAAAATCAACTGCTGCCAGTCCTTCAGTGCCTTCCCAACTTTTTGTATCACAGAAGATTATACGAGTCCTGCTGTAATTCAGTTTTTATGTCTAATCTATATACTTTAAAGTTTTAGAGTTTTTAGGTATCTATAGCAGCAGGAACATTCACGCTGCTCTGAAGCAGCATGCACCCCAGACATGCCCGTAGAAACACAGCACAGAGCACCCACAACCCAGCACCAACTCAGCACCAACCACTCTATCTGCCTAATCCCAAAGCAGGCTAAAAGAGCTACAGATTCTGGTTATGGTAATAGTCACAGAGTCCCTTCCTAGTAAAAATTCTCCCTTGCATAAACTGTGCGTAATTAATACTTAATCTACCAAAGTAAGTCAACAGCACAAACTCAGTAAAAATGTTTATATTTGATATATTACACTTTTTTTATTATAAGTACTGTCACTCACTGTACTGTAAAAAGCAGAACGAAATCCTGCATGGAGGGGGGATAACTCCATGCATCAGTGCAGACTGAGAAGCAACTGGCTGAGTTGCTCTCAGCCCTGCTAAAAGGACCTGGGGGTTAAAGTGAATGTCAAATTTCGTATGACTGAATGAAAGCAGGACCAGCAAATCAAGGGAGGTTATTACACTGTGTTTAAAATGCCATAACCCATTTCAGACCACCTGGTTCAAGAGAAATGAGAAAATGGAGTACACTTAACATCCACCAAGATGGCAGGGGGGCTGCAGCATATAACCCGCAAGGAGACACTGAGGAAGCTGGCCTTATTCAGTCTGGGAAAGAGGACGCTGAGGGGTGAGGCAGGGGATCGAGCTGCAACCCACAACCACCTGAAGGGCAGTTACACAGACAGCACAGCCAAAATCTCCTTACACATGACCGACGGTATCACATGGGCTCACAGCCACAACCTGCAGCTTGTGAAGTTCAGAGTGGACATTAGCAGATGCTTTTTCGTTACAAAGAGCAGCACAACAAGCTCAAGGGGATACTCAAGACTCAGCTGTATGGGAACAGTCAAGTAAGAAGTTACGATAATTTGTTCTTGATATTCTAAAAGCTTTCATTTCAGGTGAAATTCCTACATCAGCCATTGTTTTTAAGTGTTGCTGATTCCTACGATCAGGATGGGAAGAAGCTGTGTTGAAAACAAACAAACAAACAAACTGCAATGCCTAGTCCTTGGGTCAGTAGTGGATTTCTGTCAGTTACAAGGAATAAGAAATTTGCTCCCCAGTCCTCTTATAGGCAGCATCTGACTGTCCACATGCCAATAGCAGATTTCTAAGTGGTGCCCCAAGACTGCTTTATTATCAGTATCATTATCATTGTGCACACCAAGTTAAAACATAGAATCACACAATCGTTCTGGTTGGAAAGGACTCTTAAGATCATCAAGTCCAACCATTAACCTAGTATGGCCACATCCACCATTCAAATATGTCCCCTAAATATTGTACTCCTGATGCCATCCTAAAATGTAGTGGTATTTGTAACAATAAAGGCCCTTTTCCTTCACTGAAAGGTGATTTTACATTCTACTGAAACCTAGATACAACAAACATTTCACCAAATAAGAGCCAGGAAAGGTTATGTGGGTAGGTTTTAGAATTGTGAGCATATCTAATGCATGTTTGTAGCAATCGAAATAAAAAGCTCCCGAAAACTAGCACTATTCATGTGCATTTATAACTCCACAATAAAAAACTTTACACATGAAAGAAGAACTTCCCAGATGCATCTACAAACAAAATATAAAGTCAGAAAAGTAAGGAAAATGTAAGGAAAATGTACCACTTGCACAGTATACATTCCTGTATTTTAAAATACATATCTTAACACTGGACAGGTTTTTTTAAAGGCCAGAAAGTTTTTCAAACTTAGTGATAGATATTAGAAAGGCCAGAAAGATGTGTTTCAAAATATATTTGCTTAACTTACAAGGCAAACATTTCATATATTCCATTATAATTTCATAATTAATTTTCAGTCTTCATTTTCAAAACTCTCCAAAACAAAAATGAGTGGTCTCCAAGTGGAAAAGGACTAAGAACAAAATAAATCTGGAATACACAAAACCAGGAATTATGGTTTTCTTTCAATTCTGGAGCACACAATATTTAGTAATATATTTTTCAAATGAAGCCAGAACTTAACCAGTACTTATAAACAGATACATTTACATTTATATCATAATCAGGTTACATACAAAAAGCATCATACAGCACTTCAGAAAATAACTATTTAGACAAAGTATTTAGAACAGCTGTTATCACATGGTTGTTCTGTGTCACGCCTAAAAGTGTTTATGCATAAATCTTAAGAGCAATCACAAAGACTAGTTTTATTAGATATAAAAATTTGTTAACTAATAGCATTGAAGATAATGCCAGAAGTTTGATTAAAGTGCATCATGAAAATGCTCTATTTGTGCAGTATTATAGAAAGAATTTCCAAGAGAACTAAAAAAATCAGTGAAATAACAACATTATAACATGTTCACTTTTTTCTCATATAAAAAAAGGCACTCAACAAAATTGTTCCATTATGACAAAAATGGAAGTCAAGAGAGTTTTTATAGATTTTTTGCAATGTCATTACTCTTCAGTGTATTCTTTAGTATTACTTTCAGAAGGTACATCAACAACATAGTATAGATGAATCATGAAGTATTGTTTGTTTCAACTGAATCAAAAGATGCAGCTAACTTTTTTAGATAGGAAAACAGTATTTTACTTGTAATATATATTCTCATTATACTACATCTTGGCAGTAAAAGCTATATGAAACCAACCTAAAGCAAAACAAACCAGTAAGGTGAACTGATGTTTCACCCTGTGCCATGCTGGGTGTATGATGAATCAAATTATTTTTCAATTTTACCAATTTCCTAAGCTTCTGTTATTGCTGTTGTTGGGCACTTTGAGCCAGATCTGTTCCACAGCACAGTACCCTCTGCAACATGTCAAGAAACTCTGCATTTAGTCCATGCAGAAATGAAACTGCTTTTAAAAGCAATTAGTAAAAGGCTTCAATGCATTTCAAACAACGCACCTATATAAATTTCTATCTTCAGAACATGAATTTAGAGAGAAAAATATGAAATAAAGAAGACTGTATGTCATTCTGCATGACTTCAGAACTACAGAGACTAGATTTGGCCTTCTGCCTTATTAATGGTCATGGTCATTCTGAAATGTCCTTGTACACACACACACACGCACCCCTCACACCCGCTCCCCCTCTCCCATTCCTTTTCACTGTTTTTTTTCCTGTCCAGAAGAAAACAATACACAATGTGAATGTATCGACCTGTTGGAATGATAGACATACAAAAAGCAAAAATGAGGGATACAAAGAAGTTAAAGAATTTGATTTCAAGAAAATTGCAAAGTGTTCGAATCTGTGACTGTGACTAATTGATTCCTGAAATCTTTCCTTTCCCATTTATTTTTGGAGAACAGAGGAAAATGAAAGTATTCCAAACGAGGCCTTGACTATCTTATCTATTTTTTAATTAATTGGTCAACATAGATGAAAGATAGCATGTACCATCAAAGAAAATATGTAAGTTAAAACACAGAATTTCAGCCAAAACAACTTGTTTATGGAAGATAACTAATCAAATATGTGTTGATAAGCAAAGTCATATACCCAACATTTTTCTGCCTTTAGAATAAAATTCTTCTAAGTACACAAAATGAACACATTGTAACTGTAATTATGTACGCAATGCCAATTATGGTTTAGCACTTTTTTTTTCATTGCTTGCTGTTCATATTTTTCTTAAAAAATAAATACTTTCTTGTTCAGTTAAGAGCTTTACTAATATTTTGATTAATCAGTAAAAAGAAAACTCAGCAGAATTGGTCTCCATCTCTTTGGTATACTTGTATTAGGGATTTTTCTGTACCATAAAGTGACATGTATGAACATAAAGAAACACCTTAGAGGCCACTTTGTCTAGCTTGCATTCTGTGCCTCTCAACTTGCAAGCAATTTCAACAGAAGCTGTTTTAAAGAACAGTTTACCTCCTATGACACTGCACATGCTGATGCTAAGATGTACCATCAGGAAGCCAAGAGGAAAGGAAAAAAACCCCACCAAACTACTTTGAGGAAGGACTGGGGATGACAAATTTTGGGGATGACGGTTTTGCTGCCTCTCCACCCGAGATTACCAGTGTTTCTCAATTCTATTTCTGCACATTTATCATCCAAACTCAGGTCCTTCTCTAGCCCACCAGTCTCAGTCAAACCATGATCTCTGTACTTGGCTGTGAGTACCAGTCTTTTTTCCCAGAAGGCCCTGTTTCATACAGCACACTTGCACAACATTGGCTTAGCTTTACTGAGGAAACAAGTTAAGATATATTAAAAAACTCAAACTCTGCTACATGAGCAGAAAATTTCATTGTGTCTATTGATTTGAAACACTATACAGTAGTGACTCAAGAAAAAAAACAAACCCAAAACCAACAAACCAACATCTGAAACCCTGAGAATACACTGGAGAATCTGAAGGTGGCAACTCAGAAATACCAGGATCAGACTGGTTCAAGGAACAACAGAGGCTGAAACATCATTTGTTCTCAATTCACATTTCATTTCTTTGCAAGTCCTGTAGTAACTTAGTGCCGCAACTACAGGGATAAGCATGCTCAAAAGCCCACAGCACGCTCAAAGCACAGATGACACCAGGTTTAAAAACTGCTGTAGCATGACACAGGAAACTATTCCTCTCACAATATTCTTAAAGGCTCCAAATTTTCCAGATTTCATCAAAATGACATGGATATATTTCTTCTTTGTCATTGGGAAACAAAGGGAAGTCTTTGCCAAAATTAAATTTACTGATAGCAGACTTCAACCACCCTTTCTTCTTAAAACCCTATGTCTATAAGGCAGTGGGGGATGACATGACACAAACAACACACCTGGGCAAGACAATACACTCGCCCAAATCTCAGATTAAGAATTCTGCCTGAAAGCATCCAGCCTAATAAAGATACACATGAGGTATGGAGAATTTTGAGTCCAAGTGATTAAAATTTTACAATTAATAAGAAACTGAAAATGGGGTCTGGTACTGCAATTATTACCACTGCCCAGCATATCTAACTTTCATCTGTACAAATGCCAGTTAAAAAACTTCAGAGAGCAAACTTTTCTAAGTTTCAGACATGGACTTCTTGTTCGCTCATTTCATCATTTCTCCTTTCACTTCCAGCATTTCATACTACAACCATTGTACAGAATACACATCATTTATGATTCTTGATGAAACGGAGTGGTTACTCTTCACTATGTCAAAAAACAAAAATAATAGTATGAATTTGAAATAAATTAAGCTAACATTCTGAAAGAAGAACCAAACTTTCATAAGAAAATGCTTCTGAAAAAAAAAAGTAATCAAATCTTAACTTTCAGCTCATTCAGCAATGGCTTCTCTAATGAATTAAAAAAAATTTCCTCTTAATAACAATAACAGAGACACAGAAAGCCTCAAATATGGTGACCAACAGAAGCTGAAGCACTGTTTTTCCCAAAGCTCTGCTGCCAAGACTGAAGGAATTCTTTTGTCTATTTGAACAATGAAAATGTAACATACTTCTTAAGAAAGAATAAAATGAAAAACACTACTCTAAAAACATTCCCTTTTCTGGGGCTGGCAGAGAACAGTAAATACACTCAAGCTACTGAAAAAGGCAACTGCAGCAATATTTAACTGGAAACACAGTTTTTCTTATTCTTCAAGTAACTGTAATAATAATAACTAAGATATGCATGAAGATCATTGTAAATTGAGCAATTTTGCTTAAGGTGAAAAGAGATATATTTGAACCTTATCCCTTTAAATTATAAAACCCACCAGCTTCACATAAGCATTTCTACTTATACTTGTCAGAGAAAATATACTTCAAAAATTTTTAATATGGATTGATCTATACTGAAAATACTGTGCTGCTTAATTTCAGAAATTTATCAATCTTCATTAATAAAAAAGATAATTATCACCTCATACACATGGCTTAATATAAAACTTAAATGCAAAAATGAAGGGAGCCTGAGAATTTTTCTGAAGCATCTCATGGAACAGTGAAACTAATTTTGAATGAAATATTAAGGTATTTAATAACCGGGATGATACTGTGAGATATTTAAGTAGAACCGAGTACATACACTATTAACTCAAGTTTCAAAACAAAAGTGTCAGGTTTCTTAAAAATATAACTTTTTGTGTTTTCTATGGTAAGCAGGACCAACTGAATCTACCTTTCCTTTCCCACATGATGCAAAACATATACTGTTATAAATATCCAGCAATCAAATGGACCAGCACAAGCTAATGAATTTTTTTTTAAGGTGTCATTTTCTTTCAAAGAAGAATCTGAAGGAAATAACAGTAACCAGGAACACAGGACATGTCTAATACTGTTTGCTATCCCCTATGTTAACCACTCCAAATACACACACACATGTGTACACACAGATATACTTACCAACAATCTATACAGAGATACGAACTACTACCTACAGGGTGAAAAAAGAGGCCACAATGGGTTTGGTATAGCTAACTCATACAAACTGTTCAGATCAAGTCTGTATCAGAAAAACACCTTACTGTTAGTATTCTACTGTCACGCCACAGAAAGCCAGCTCATGAATTTCCACTTCTTTTTTTTTTGAGTGAATGGGGGAAACTTAACTCTTAGCATCTGTAAAAACGGCACCCATTACCCCACTTCACGGAGTACCCCACTACTCACCCGTGAGGGGATGCAAAGGATAACTTAAAGGCTGACAATCCTCCTGTTCCCACCATTGCCTGTCCCTTGGGAAAGGGACATTATTGGTCTAGTGTAATGGCCACTAGACTTTCTCTCCCAGCACTTTTAACTCCTTCTTTGTAGCTAAGAAAGAGTCCAGAGTTTCAGCTATGACGTTGTTCTTTATTATTTTCTGGGGTTGAAAGGGATTAGCAAACAGTCCTTTGCAGTTGAGTTTTGGGAGTTTTTAGTGCCTCTCTCTCACTCCACTGCTAGGTTAGATGACGCAGCTCTTTTAATGCAATTTAACAGATATGCCCACTGATATGGGATGATTATCCAATGCACTGAATTTGCAAATGCATTTAGAAAAGGCACTGATCAAAAAGAGCAGAGGAAGGGGTTGGAACTGTGGATGTCTTACTTTGACTTACACAGTGGAGCCCTCCACTAAGACAGGTAAGTTTCAATGGAAAACTGTGAGAATTAGCATCGGTAGTTCTCCAGCATGTTGCTCAATGAGGTAACCTTTTAAACTACAAACTACAGCTATGACATGGTTTATGCCCTGAAATGTGTATATAATAAGCAAAACAACTGAAATACTTTCTCATCTTTAAGTCCAAAATTACTCACTATATTGACTACAGGAAATGTTTCTTTTATAGCAAACCAAATTTTGCCTGTTATACACAATGGAAGATTTTTGTTTTTTTAAATAGTTTACTTTTATTGTCAATAAATAAGCATTTTCCCCTCCTGTCAGCACTAGTGAAAACACATCTGGAGCACTGTGCCCAATTCCGGGCTCCCAGACAATGGAATTGCTGGAGCAAGTCCAGCAAAGGAACCACAAAGATGATTAAATGACTGGAGTATCTGTCATACAAGGAGGTCTGGGATTATTAGTTTGGAGAAGGGAAGGTTCAGTGACAATCTTCTCTCTGTGTATAAACACCTAATGGGGAGAGAAAACAGAGCCAGACTTCCTCCTAGTGGTGCCCAGTGAAAGGAAAAGAAGCAAAACTGAAATAAAGGATTTTTATTTTTTTTGAAACAGAAGAAAAATCTTTTTTTTTTTTTTTTTTTACTGTGAGGAGGGACAAACAACAGAACAAGCTGCCCCACAGACGTTGAAAAGCCTCCTACCTTGGAGACATTCAAAACTCAACTAGACGCTGAGTAACATGCTTTATCTGATCTTGTTTTGAGAAAGGGGACTGCGGACTAGATCAGCTCTAGAGGTCTCTTCCAATCCCAACTATTCCGTGATTCTATTTTTAGTAAAAGTAGAAAGCCTTTCAGAATTAAAGAAGTCCTGCAGTTTACTTATTGTTCTTTAATGTGAAAAACTAAGACTACCACTGGAGTTTTAAAAGCTCGCTGGTTTTCTTATCTCTCTTTCACAGCAAGTGTTACTAAAAGAACTGTCAGTAGGTACCAGCAGATGACACACTGTTTTTATGTAAATTTAAACAAATTTTACTAAAGCTTGTTACAAAGTAGCACTATTTTTTTTTCATCTGCTCTGCATTTCAAGATACTAAACTGCTGCTTTCCCACATTTTACATACCAGTACTTGCACAATCTCTCTAAAACATAAAAAAACTTAAATATTACTGGATTGATTCACATCACACAATTGGACTACTGAAAGTAGCACTATTGGTTCTTCTCATGCAAACCTAAAATCTTACATTTGCATCAAAAAAGGACATTTTAAGTATTAATTCCTCAGGTGCTTTTCTTAACATCCCTTCATAGACTCATACATTGTCAATTATAAATTAATTCTTATAAATTAAGTCTTCATTAATCCAGAAAAATCTAAAAATTGCTGTTTTCCAGTCATTTATTACAAAATGGTCTTCAACGCTAAAGCCAACAGCTTTATAAGGTTATCCCTGACACAATTTCTCATGCTCTTACTGAATCCCATTTGTTATTATTTATGAACATGTTCAAAAATCAATTATTCCTTTTCAGTGCTGTTTTTTGGTCATGTTTTGTACCATCTTCAAATAATTTCATCTTTCCTCTTCTCAATTTCTGCATCATCAAATGGTAATGTAAAATACACATTGTCAGGAAGTTATGTTCCCAGCAGTTTCTAGACTGGATTTCTTCTAGCCTCCATGTGAAATTTCAGATCTCTGTTCACTATCTCAAGGTTTACAGAATTGGAAAGCTGATTTCTCCTCTATTCATTAATCATTTACATTCCTCTCTGCCTACTTACCCCTTCTTTTGTCTCATTTTATTTTCGCAGTTTCCCAGAAGATCCCTCTTGAGCAGCATTTCCATATTCTCACCTTTTTATCAAAATACTTTAATAACGGTAATTAAATAGAAATACAAATGTCTAAAAACCAGTTGATATTCTCAAATAAAAATTGGTCTGGACTTGCATGGATTCTTGATGATTAAACCAGCTGCATATACTGTTGCGCCTACTTAATGTCTAGCCCAATAAATATTTATAACCAAACACACTTCACTTCCAGAAAATTCTTCTACATACCTCCTCATGTAGTCTGAGTTTCTATACACAAGTTAAAGGACAGCCAATTTGAAATGCTTAGAAACTCCATTACCTCAAAAATGGCCCTACAAATGGAACAAAAGCCAAATTCACAATTTCATAAAGACCGAGTTTAAAATTTATTTTTTTTTATTTTTAATTGCCTTTCACTAGACCTAAACCAAAAGTCTGTGCTCCCATTTGGTTGTGCTAATCAGCCTGCACTCTGGTAGATGCAAAAAAGCAGACAGCAGCCTCATCCATCCTCTTTTATGTTTTATTTGCCTGGATTGCTGAGCAGAGATGGGAATACTTAAACAAGCAGTCCATATCACAGGGTCCAAAGAGACTTCTATTTTGAGGCCTGGAAGGGCTTAATACAGGCATTCTTATAGAACAGAAGATTTAACTCCGCTCCTCGATTTCCCTAGGTAGCCACATCAGCACCAAGCATAATTTGTTTCTGGCTTCTAGTAACAAGAACACTTTAGAAAGCTCTTCAAATTTATGAGATTTTTAAACCCAAGGATAAACCTTGGCTGCAGTTTACACTGAAGTGTGCACTTTTATTCATACAATATTTTCTTACCAAGTTATAATCAAGTTTCTGCTATGCAATTTTGGTGCTCCTGTTGCTAGTTTTTATTGCTGTATTAAATTGTTAGCAAACAGCTAAAGGCTGACAAAACAATTTCAGCACATCTATTTCATTTTTAATAGCCTTTTGTAAGAAACAGCTCTGAAATTATTGTTTACATATTATGGTCAAATAAACGTCAACAAATTGTATCATTTAGATTACTGCTATTAGGATTTTTACAATTATTTTAGCCTTTATTAGAACATTATTTTTTAGAATTTACTAAGTTAGCTACCAGTTCACTACTATCACTGAATTATACTTGTATTTACTTCTATCTACTCAAGCTAAAACTGAGCAAAATTTTTAAGTATCAGTACCATATTCACCTTCAGCTATCACTACCATTTCAGCTTCCTCTCAAAAACACAAACAACTTCCAAAACTATTATAGCATATGTGGAATGTTGGAGCTTTTATGAATTCCTGAAGGTGCTATCAGATGCCACACAGTTTTTACAAAACACATCGTACCCTTAAAACCCAATTGTACACAACTTTCAGGAAAAGAACAGAGTTAGTTGTCTGTGTTCACTTTTAGCTACAAATGTTTAAATTACGTATGTGATTTTGGCTTTAGATTTCAACTGAACAAATTGAGGTTGTCTGCCCAGAATTTAAGATTATTTCGTATTTGTCAAAGCTGGCATGCCTTCTTGGCCAACCAATACATAATGTGACAGCATTATTTCCCACACATATATATATTTTCTCTCAAGTAGGCTACTGTACAATGGAAACATTATGTTTATTTTGAGTGACTCAAACTAAAACATTTTATTCATATTTAGATGCCACCTCAGGGAAAGAGAATGACTTACAATGACAGCAAACATCATCCAACACATTAAAACTGGATGGAAGAAGGGTAAAATAAATGAGGTGCCAAGAAAACTTCATACATCCTTAAGAAAACAAAAGCAAAAACTGTGTTTTTCAAAGATAAAATTGTATACTGTGCTAGAAACAAGCAAGACTTTTCATCAGTTCTGAAACAGGAAATCGAAAGCTGCCAAAGGATGCATGAACCCCACTTTAGACAAGTAATTTTTCTGTCCAAGCATTCTTACACGTATTACTTTAGATGCAGACAAGCTCCTACACAACATCAATGGGTAGCAGCTTTCTGTTTTCTCACTCCATAAAAATTTATCCTTTTCCAAGTGACAAGTGCTGACCTTTCAGTGTACTACGTCTGCTGATGCTTTGCTCCCTTCTACAATTGTTTCTAGTAATATACATCAAAAATGACAAGCAGAAATAAGTGTACTGCGTGTGCTGTGCTGTATAGTTGATGTGTAAGGTCTCTGTGATTGCTAATTAGAAAGGATGCTTTACTGAATTATCGTACTTGGTATGCAATTACTGCAAAGCAACAACATCAATTAACCTTACAGAACAAGGTGCTCAATATTGATGCTGGAGATATACATATTTCCTCTTCTCCACAACCAGTAAAAATCAATGTCAGAAACAATGTATATGTAGAATAGCTTTGGTTTAGACTTTAAAAGAGAACAGAAATTTCTGTATTAAAATTCAAATGCATCGCCACACTTCCTCTGCTTTCCTAACCTAACTTTTGTTTCTTTTTAATAAGAAAAGGGAAAGTCAGCAAAACAAAATGTCACCATTAAATCATTTCATAGCATTTTGTGTCAGAAATGTAATAGAAAATGTGCACATGATGGGAAAGGTTACTGTTCTTCCAGAACATCTTTTCACTTGGTTCAGGGCTCATCCCTCTACATAACTGTGCAGGCACTACTGATGGTTGTTCTCCCTGGGCTTAATTTGGCAGTTGAAGGATTGTGGCATTTTCAGGAAACCACAGTGCAGTGATTTTAGTGGTTATCCAGCTGAAAGTGATGCTATGATTTAGAATAATTACTCTGTTTATGTGCAATGGTAAAAGTCAGTTACTACACCATATTCCAATGTCAGCTTACACTTTATTGCGTATTTCCCTAATATGTCATCACATCAGATCTCAAAGTCAGAATTACATGGATTTATTGTTCCTGTTCCTCCACAGTAAGTACACATGTAATAAAATAGCATTACTATTCTTAGTTTCACTGACAATTTGGGGTGGGAGGCAGATGGAAATCAATTCAGCCAGTTAATCAAAGAACAGCAAATTAATTTACGCTTGACCTTTGCATTGCTACAACCAGTGATATGAAAAAGGGAACAGACTCATACTAGTCTCTGCTAAAAGCTTTTAGATACTGTTGAAGAAAACACAAGCTTTTTTTTTCCTTGGATATCCTTTCCACAGTTTTTCTTCTCAAAATAAAGTGAAGTTACTAGGCCCTCCTCAAGATGAAGTCAGAGATAGGCTTAACAATTCAGCCGTAAAGTTACTCAAGACAGCATGGCAAAATTCTTAAATTGCATGTAATGCATTCAAGGGTAAATGTTTAGAAAAAAATCTGAAGAAGAAAAATGAGGTTGTTATAAAGTAATAAAGTACTACCTGAAGCATTCAGTGACGCTGAATTCCTGTCTTAATACAGGATCTTGTCTTTGGCATTTTACATTGTAAGGCAAAACAAAATCTGAATCTAGATATGGTACAGATGACAAACATTTAAAAAAAAAATTGATCAAAATAAAATCAAAACAAAAATTTTAAAATCATGTAAAAGAAAATAAAATTATTAATAAGGCAGAAAAATAAATTAAAACCATAAAATTCCATTTTACAAATTCCTAAGATATGCCTACAGGAAAAAAACATACATTAGATCATTCAATTTGTAATTGCAGTGGCCACACCGATTGGGAACTAAAGTAAGACAAGTGATAGGAGACAAAATGACAAATCTAGTGGACACCAAAATTATAAGTATAAAAATCAAGAAATAAAACCTGCAGCTCTATTCCTTTCCCCAAAACCCAAAGACATTCTAGAAAAAGATTAATATTATTTTTCACCATTCTCAAATTTTTTATGTATTATTATATGCAAATTATTTCAGCTACCTCAAAATAAAGTTCAATAATAAAACTGAATTTCCCCCGTAATATAACACCGCAAAAAGCAATTTCTACCAAATATATAAAACTGAAGAGACATTATGACAAGAGCTTTTTTTTTTTCATTTTTCATTGTTTATATTTTTAAAAGTATGTTCTCCAGTAAGTAGCCCTGAAATATCTTAAGCTATAGAACTATTAAACTAAAAAAAACAGTAATATCCTGCACACACCTAGGTTATCTACAGCCTCTCAGATAATAGCAAATACCCGTATAACAGTAAGAATCATTATTTGCATATGAAGAATTCTTTCTTAAATAGTCCATAATTTACACTATGCTTCTGTGGACAGACATTTTAATTCAGAAAACTGACTGCACAGATGCTCACTTGACACTAATTATGACAAGTCAAAAATGATGCTGCAACACAGCAGCTAAATTGTTGTCTCCTCCTGTGGTCTTCTACTACATTATTTTAATACCTGGACACGAACATTGTCAGGTTATAAATTACGTAAGTATAAATTTCAGTTTCATGGCTTCTGTAGCAATGACTCAGCTTAACGATGCAAAACAACTGAACTGATAAAGAATTTGACATTTGTTTTCTGAGCATCCTACACAAAGAAATGCTCTGATGTGGTAACCCTGTTGCACTGACAGTGACTGAAGCAGTTTGGCCAGAATGATGGGAGTATCTGACACATTCAAATGCCAACTAAACTGAATTGATGCAATTTTGATGCTGTAAGAA
The DNA here is from genome assembly GCA_013398125.1 of Aegotheles bennettii. Taxonomy (NCBI): domain Eukaryota; kingdom Metazoa; phylum Chordata; class Aves; order Caprimulgiformes; family Aegothelidae; genus Aegotheles; species Aegotheles bennettii. The sequence goes on from VZRW01009002.1 coordinate 35,454, forward strand.
AGAATTCTTAAGAATGCCCACAAAAATAAGAAGCTACTGACCCCATCAAGACAGATTATTTTGCAGCCATAACCTATTATTGGTAACCAGACTGGGAAATAATTTGGTATGTCATCAGCCTCCCCTCTGTCACAGGTAATGCAATTTCATATTCTCTGCATCTTGTTTCATTAAAGTAATTCTAATATTCTGAATAGGCATTTCACTCAATGACTGCTTTATCTAAAGAACTCAGTAATCAATTATAGCAATAATAATTAGGACATCCACAGCATTATATTTTTTTATTTTATAAATTCCTTCGAGTCGTAGGATTTCTAGAAGACAAAAAGGTGCAAACGTCTCTGACACAGTTATTTCCTAAGGCAACCAGAAAAATAATATATAAAACCTGAAATACATAGCAGTTTTGGGATCAGATGACAACTGCCAAATGTAGTTTCAAGCTGTAATGTACAAATCCATGATTGCAGCACAGACCTGACCAAGCACTGTAACTGAAGAAAAGGATAACTATAATTTTAGAAATTCATTGATCAAAACAGGTGAAATACTACTTGTTAGTAGAAAACAAAGTAACTCTGTATAAAGCATGGCTTGAAACTCTCATTTACACATGTTCATCTTGTTACATACTTCTAAAGTTTACGACACTCCTACACAAGCTTTTCAGATCAGCAGACTTCAAATATGAATACTAAGAACTTCTGAAGAGTTCACAAATTTCCACTGTTTACAAAGGTTCTACAGATTAAATTCCAGTATGTAAGAGCTTGGGAGTCACTGATCTACAACTGCAAAACGATCTAATGTTGAACTTCAAGGAGGCTTGACTGACAGACCAATCACTAAGCAGTCTAGGAAATAATGTATAGAAAAAGATCTGGGGGATGCACACACTGCTCCCTCCCCCCCACCCCCAATCACCTGGGAAGAGGAACACTAATAAATCTTGCCAAATATCACAATAATACTCCAACAAGGTTTTAGAGCTTTCATAACACTGAAGAGACACAAACATGCGTTTTTTCCTCTATTCTAGATACTAAAAAAATTATACTTCTATGCAATGTTTTAGCAGGAAATGCCATTAAATAAAAAAAAGAAAAAAAAAAGAAAAAAAAAGGAAATTCACAGAAATTCTACCTTTTCCTGGAAAAATAATAAAATTATCTTTCGCTGTTTCTGCACTTGATTAGAAAGCACAGGGAGGCGGAAAACCTTTTCATGCAGGTCTGCTCTCTTTTTCAAAATGAAGTCTTAGTGCTAAGTTACACAAAAATAAATTTAGATGGTCCTGGGCATATTTCTTAGCTTGGCTTTTTCAAATCTCATAATGCAGAATTGAATGGAAACAAGTCTTTTAATCATGGCAGTACCTCCAAAATTTCAGTTTTGGATCACTCCTACACAGACTACCCATTAAGAGTTCCTTCGAGACCAAAAAGCACCGAGAATCAAACCAGAGATGGAACACAAAATGAGTACCCAAAGACCTAAGCCTCTATTCTTTACATGGCTTAAATTTCCATAATAGTTAACCTGCAAAAAGAATCGGGGGAAAAAAATAATTTGGACTTCAATTCAGATTCTGCCGTCTCATTTCAGGAAAATAACAGACAAATGTACTAAACAAATCACTCAGGTACCAGGTAAATGGACTGGTTCTTAATTAACAAAAAATTCAAGAGTCTGCCATGGATTTTCTGCAGTACAACTTCAAATGTCTCAGGTACGTGCTGGGTAGGTAGCTGGGTAGCCCAAATGCAAATGTGCCTAGCACTCTGCTTCTAGAGAAGCACTGAATGACAGCAATATAAGTCTTGCTACCAGACCTATGCCTGACTTTTTGGAACTCTGCAAGAGAGCTTCACAATGCCTACAGCTCTTTTTGAACGCCTGCCCTAGCACATGAATTTAATGAAAATGAAAATTCTGTGGTATGCAACCCAGCATACATTTGAATAAAGTTCTCTCTGAACAAAAATGTGCATGTCATTACATGCATTATCCTGTAATCTAGCATAAAAAGAAACACTTTTTAAAAGGCAATAAAATGAAGTAAATGACAGTAAAAATTATCTAGCAGGTAATTAGAAAAGTTAATACACAGAATTAATCCCTGTAATTTATATAACAGAAATAAACTACACAACTGAATGTTAAGTTTCCTTTCATTCAAGTAGTTAATTCCAATAAAATAATGAATTTGTAATCCTCTATAAAACACAAGATTGTTGCAAATTTCACAGAATCTCACAGAATCTNATTTTCCTTGTGATTAGTTTCTACCTTAGCAGCCTTAAACTTGCAAAACTACTGTAAATCATAGGCTTTAAATTACCCTGATGGATTGTTAATTTTGTTGCAGTGCATTTAAAAAATTAATAATTAATGTTCTTTTTCTGGAATAAACTTCAGCTCATGCAGAGCTTCAAAACTAGGAGCTAACAGATAAAGAAGATATTCTTAACCTGAAGGCTGGCATACCCCTCTGCAAAGAAATGTGAGAAATAAAAACGCAAAGATGAACCTGTACAAAATAAATGTGATTAAGGAAATCTGGTGAGTAACAGTTTTAGAGTGAAAATTTCCAGAGGATTCAGAAGAGCCTGTCTAGGACACACTTTCTATCAAAAACAGAATTAAAGTAGACCACTTCTGTGTGCAGCAAATTACTTGATGCTTTATATAGTATGAATTATTGTCCTGTATTTGATACATAATTCGTAGCACCAGAATTACAGATGCTGTGTACATTTTAAAGATTTCCATTTATAGTATGACTTGATGATTCAAAATTATGCTAAGCTTTATAGTCAATTTTTCTCAAGAGTTTTTTTCTTTAGTAAATAATACACTGTTTATGTTTTCTTCTTTCTCCCTTCCTACTCCTCACCTTCCTCTTTCAGGCCTGTCCTGATACAGTGCCTGCATGTGCAGAACATTACACTTGCTTGAAACGTGAGACTTAGTATATTGGGAAAAATAAACACTTTCACATTTTGCTTATTTGCTAAATCTACATTAAAAATAAATACTACATACATGCTTAATAATTTGCTTTGCAGCTTTATGTTTTGTGAATACTTCATAACCAGCATTTAAATCTACGTTTTCAAAAAAATTTATGCTATATTCTTTCAAATACATGATCTCAGTATATTTTGTCCTCTCTGTAATGTCAAAGTAATAATTGTGCCTCGGTTGCTGCAAAACAAACAAAATGCAAAATTCTAACTTAACTGACAATAGAACATAAAAATTCAATACACAAAACTATAAAAGAATGTATTACTATATGCTTGGTCTAAACTGTGGGATAAAAAAAATCTAATGCTTTTTCAGAGATTTCTTTAACCTGGTCAAATATGATTTTGCCCCATACATAAACAAGACTTTAATTTTGCTCTGTTTTTCTCAAATCTGTTATTAAGGTATCTGTTTTACCTAATGCATTATATTCCTAAATTACACAAGCACATCTTAAAGCCACAACTGAAGATATAGTATTACTTTTTTCAATAGCAGTAGTTAGTTAATAAGCAGTAGAGCTTAATTATTTTTTGAGAAGAGGCCACTTCTCTAGAAGTTAAAGTCATTTAGAAGTCTTCCCTTGGAAGATTTTAAACTAGATTAGCCCATGGATTCTTCTTTAAAAAACTGTTCTATGTATTAAAATAAAACCCACAATTCTAATTTTTTTTTTTTTACCAAAATGGAATAGCCATTAATACTGTGCTATAAGCACTGTGTGTACAGCAGTACACACTCCAGAGTATGACACAAGATGAAAGGCACATTGAGCCACCTGAAATATACAGTGACTCCACCACCACCCTGGGCAACCTATTTCAACACCTAATCACCCTTACAATGAAAAAATTTTTCATAATGTCCAATCTGAACCTCCCCTGCTGCAATTTAAAGCCATTTCATCTCGTCCTTTCACTGTGGGCATGGCAGAAGAAACTGACCCCCACCAAATAAGCAATTCCTTTGTATGATCCATCATTCTTAGAGATTCATGGAAGACGGTAATAAAGCACTCAGGAAACCTATTGAATGCCTAAACTATATACAACTTCACAAAATGAAACAAAAGAAAAGCATCATTACATAGATGTTTGCTAAACCAAACAGGAGAGGTCACCTCTAAAAACAAATAAATTCTACAAAATTATTTTAGTAGTTTGTTAGAAAATTTGTCTTTCACATTAGGCTTTAGAAACTCCCGTATTTCAAATTAAGTCTTCCATGTCAAGCAAGTTATTTTCAATATTTGATTATTCTTTAAGATTGAGCATTATATTGTTATATGTACCCTCTGGTTTCACAATATTTTCAAGCGCACATTATAACTCCTTTCATTGAAATCTTATCTCTTTTTAGAAGTGCTTCATCTCCATGCCTTACATCAAATCTATCTGCATCAAATACAAAACATTAAAACCCCTCCATATTTTACTAGTTTTCCTCTCAGAACTCAATTACAGTTCATTTGAGTAAAAAGATATTAGAAATCCACACTTTTCTCTAATTACAGATACAGACTCCTTACCATCATTTATAATGGTAAAGATCAGACTTTGCCTCATCTTAATAAATGTTTTCAACTAACTTTTCACTGTTCGACCAATTTGTAAATCTTGACTGTGCCACTCTCTCATCTTGTAAAAGGTAAACATTGCAGAAGTATTTAGGTCAACAAAGCTTACACAGATGTATATAAAAACTTAGAAAATAAATTCATTGTAAATTCTAAAAGTTAAAAAAAAAAAGTGTACCATGAAAGCACCACAAGACTGATCCTTTTTTGTGAACAAAACCATAAAACCTTAATTTTCAGTTCTACTATACTGAAATGGTCCATCTATATAATTTGACATCAGTGATTAAGAAAGCACTGCCTTGGCATGTCTGTAATATAGACATACGGCCACTACTAACATATATAAAAGTAGGGAACATGTCAATATATTTTAGACAAAAACTAATAATTAAAGATACTCGTAACTTCAATCACTTCTTCTTGATGCAGAACTATAGTCACTAAGGCAAAGTTCAGCCAATTACAAACCATTATAATTTATGAGAAGCAAACATACTTTTTTAGGAAGAATTTTAAATCCTTTCATAGGCAATTATTTAAAGATTAAGTAAAGGCACTCCACATACAACAAATAATCTCTCAGCCATCCGGTACTATATACAATCACCTAAAATTGAGATTCAAAAAAAAAATGAATTGCCACTAGTCAAACAGTAATAACTAGTTAAACAATTAGTATTTTTTTATCTTCCTCTAATCTTTACTCAGTTAGCAACCCCAAAGTGAGTCACATAAATTTTAGAAAAACCTACAATTTCTAAAAGTAGACTGTTCAAGACCAGCCCTGTTTGAGGTAACACACATCAGGAAACGCAAGAAGGCCTATCGAAATTATTCCTTAAATCTGCAGTTTCAGCATTTAACTTTGTGATCAACTTTGACATTCTTTAACATCCCCACAAACCTCCCTTTCCCTTGTTGCAGATGGGTAGGAAAGGTGAAAATAAAATCCAGTAAATACAAAACATTTGTTAAGCGAAGAGCAAAGATGATGAGAAAGATCATCAGTTTTCTGAGAAAGTTTTGGCTTTAATAACAGACTGCCAAACAAAATTAATATTGAAAAAATACTTTTTATTTTCCCTCCTAAACATCTCTTGCTTACAAGGAGCCCTATAACTTGCTTTTAAAATAACTATTTCTACTGACACCAAGGAGTCCTGCATGATGGTACGGGCAGGAGAAAGAAGCAGTGAAGGCAGAAGGTTGCTTCTCTTACTCTGTGACAACATATGAGAAAAAAAGATTCTGAAAAATTTCTCTGACATAAGAACACCCTGTGGATCACACCCCTACTTAGATCAGGCTGCGTAGCAGAAAGCCTATCTGGTAGCTAGCATCATATAATAGTCCCTGAATTTACTTTCATCAAAAGAAATACAGCCTTAAGAACCAAAAAGTAATACAAAAAAAAAAAATGCTAATTTACTAAATACTTTACCATAATTTAGTAATTATATAAAAAAAAAAAGAAAAAAGAAAAAAAGCCTCCACAGCATTTCAGAAGTGGTCAGAAACTGTATCAACTCCTACAGTAAATCATATGCTGTAATTGATAATAAAATCAGCTATTCTGAGGCAAGGCATCTATACCTGGGATATACCGATTCTAAAGCTATGTGTTGTTTGCATATATATCTCATTGATTCTGACTTTTCTTGTAACTCTGATTCCTCAAAATAAATTAAAAGATGTATTTTGGAATAATCCTTCCAGTTAAAACCAACAATTATACCTGAGCTAAAGAGATCTTGTTTGAAAAACCTTACTGTAAACGTACAGGACCTAATTATATCACTATTTTTATCTGAACTTATTATGAGATCATTGTAATGAAAGCTCAGAAGATTCAATTTAAATACACTTTCTGGTTGCTAAGCTCCACTATTCTTTCAAGAATTGTGAGCAGTTTCTACAGCTTCGCAAAGAGGCTGCAATGTCAGCTATAAAGTCAAAATCAGCAGAAGCTGTGGTCAACAGTAGCTATTCAATGGCAGCTATTCTACACTTTAATTAGATTTCTGCACCTATTAAAACACCATTCAACAGATATTTTTTTCACTTCTGTTTCACATAAGAAACATGACTATCAAATCCTTTCATGAGCTCCATTAATGGAGGTAATATTAATATATGTTTTAAAACAAATTCCTCATAATCCACATTTCAGCTCATAAAATTGTTAATGATGTTAATTTAATTACTTTTATAATGCTCCTGTAGCTTTAATATCATTAAATTGCTGGTTTATCTTTCTGACCTGCTCTGAAACACTGACAATTTACCCTGACAAGAGAAAATTAATTTTCTTGTGTTAGAAAAACAGATTATCTTGGTTATTTACATCTTAATCCACAGTGTAAATGTGGTTGGCAGGTCAGTAAGTGAATCAAGTCAATATTTCTGATGCAAAGGCTCCCCTAAATAAGTTTTGGGGTGGGTTTTTTTTTGTTTGATTGATTTTTTTAAAGCACATTTTCTTTGTTATAATCATTATGACAAAGTGATGCATATGGAACTTTAATTCCTATATGGTCAAAGCATCAAACCTACCTGACTAGATTTTCATTGTCTCCAGTCCCTTTGCAGGTAGCACATTCGGTCCTTAAATCCTCTGACTTGGGCTTCTTTTGTAGAACAGACTGTCGTTGTCTTCTTTCTCTGGGAATACGTTCCTGTCATAGCAGAAGGTAAAAGAAAGGAAGGGAGGGGAAAGGGAAGGAAAGCAAATATTTTCAATTATAGCACTGGAAGTAACACTTCAGCCTAAGTTCAATATTTTTGTGAAACGGTTAAAAAAACAAACAAACAAACAAAAAAACACTATGTTCCAACCTCAGGTTTTTCTTCTTCAGGCACAAAGCTTCGTTTTCGTCCTCTAGTTCTCTGGAAGAAAATATATTTAAAATTCAATATGAGGTAACAGAATGTTTTTGCTGTTTACCTATTATTCGTAACAACAACAAAAACATACTGAAGGAAATAATTTAAAGCATTAACTACAGAACCACCACAAGACAACTACAACAACCAGTGTTAGAACAGCAGCTTCAGATTCTGGATATAAATATAGAACTAGACAAAAAATAATATAAACATGTTTGTTGACCTGAGCACGTGGAGTCTTATTTTAAAACAAGACTGCTGCCAGAATTACAAATCTCTTACAGACTTTGCACAAACTTCCAAATACTAAAATGAGTAATTTGAAAACTGCTCTACTTGTAAGCCAAGTAATTGGATTAGAAAAAAGATAAAAATTAAAAAACTTCATCAAAAGATAAAATAATTCTTAGAGCTTCTGAGAAGTAAGCAAGAATTAAAGCTTCCAAATTGAAGCTTAATTTAATGGGTATATGTGGAAATTATTTCAGTATTGAAGTTGGCCAAAAAAATCTAAATACCAATAGTGCGGAGAAAAGAGGTTTCCGTGGACTGCAACAAGAAACACCAAAGGTTTACAAGCAGTTCTAAGTAAATACATGCAATTCACAGGTGAGCACACTTTTGGTCTCTATATTTTTATTTCTGAAATAGCAGTATTATAACCTGCATGTATTAAATAACTGTCACAAGCTGACAATATCACACTCTCTCCTCATTGTTTAACAAAGAAAGAAAATTCGAAGGGATACAGAAGGAAAGGAAAAACATCAGAGACTATTCTACTAACTCACAATATCTGATACTTTGAAGCTAATAAAATAAATAAACTTTAAAATGCTTGTTTTTCTGGGATGAAATCATCACCTTATGAAGTCATTTATCATATGATTAAAAAAACACTGCCCACTTTATGATTTCTTAAAACTTTTTTTTGAAGTAGCTAGCATTCATCTTAGAAAAGAATAAAGCAGTTGATCAAAAAAATCTTAAATCAGGTAAGAATCTCAAGAGAATTCTGAAGAGGCTAGTAATATCATGTTTCTCCTGTTCGGGGTCCTCTTTGAAGGGGATTTATATTAGTTTCAAATTAAGACTGTTCACTATTTTAAACTGGTTTACACATTCAAATATAGTTATACCGCAAATAACCTGCCACTTCAACACATCTATACCTTTCTACCTATGCAGATTTTGATATGCACATATTAATGACATACTGTTTGGGAAGGTGATTTTTTTGTTTTTAGGCAAGACTTAACTTTGTAGTAGAAAGGAATGTAGCAGACTGGAAGACACTAGTCTATTTTATGCCTCTCTAGGATACTTTAATTACCATTGAGATTCTCTTCCATATTTCCCTAAAGATGATTTATAAAAATTGTAAAACCTTATCTATTTAATATATATCAATATTTACTACACATTCAATAATACAGTCATAATTGAGGCATTCTGCCTTCCGCAGAAATTAAAACTAGACCAAAAAAAGTTTTTACAGACATCAGCAGATTAATTGCCAATTTTACTACTTTCAACCTCTGGCATTAGTCTTAAGAACACTTACAACTCTGATACCAAATAGGTGTAAAGGTGCATGTCAATACATGAAGTGTTATGGTCCTCATTCTCCATGCTTAAGCAACAAGAGACAGTAAATGCATGCTTTGTACAGTCCAAGCAATACTGTCTTGAAAACTGACATATAATTTGGAAACATAGGTAACAATAAAATTATTTTTTACCCTAGGGGGAAAGCATTACAAGTTATTAACAATATTTTATAAGTGATGAATCATATTTAAACTTCAGCAAAATGGAGATACAAGATTTATAAATAATTTAGTCACCTTTGCCAAGGAAATGTTGGTTTTCATCTGCCTGCTATATAATGTATATGATGTATATGACAAGGAATGTCACATTAAATTATACTTGCATTATGCTTCCATTAGATTTCTAAACCTTCAAACATACTTGAATCTGTTTGACAACCACCAGAAAACAAACATTAAAATCAACACCTTCGACATACACATTTGTAGGATATTTTATATGCTTTTAAAGTACCAGAATTTTACATTAATGTTTTTCCAAATTGATTTCCACACTTAAGACATATATGTAATGCTAATTTCTTCTCAGAATCACTATACTATTGCCAGTACTCGCAATGGAAAATAACATCAAACTTACAACTGAAAACTGAATATTCTGTGATTTTCAATAGTAACCTTCCAGTAATTAGGCATTTGTAATTTTACATATGTTTTCACTAATGTTACTTTACAGGTTCACAGTAAATAACCAGATAAACCTGGATTACTTGTCCTGTATTCTTCATTGCTGTTTGCCTCAAAGTACTGTATTTGCATTTTAAAATGCTTTGAATAATTTCTGTCATTAGTAGGCTCAGTATCAGAACATCAGAGATTAGAAACATCAAATATTCAAGCTGCATGTGCTTGCCATAAACAATTTAAAATTTTAGATTTCTTATAAAAGAAAAGCTTAAAGGTACAGTGTTATTATACATGTCCAACAGTAAATACTACAACTGAGATAAACTTGTTCATATTCAGAACTTATTTGGAAACAGAGATATGAATCCAGTATACTTTGCATATAAAGGCAATGATTTTTTTAATTAAAACACTTGGCAATTTAACACTATAGAGATACCTTTAATTTAGGACTTCCCTGTACCACAAAATGAAGCAAGTAAGTTTTATGAAATTTGTCCCTACATTTCCAAACTGCTCAAATACTAAGTTGGGAAAGCAAAAACTTATGTTATCAGCACCCAATCAAAATCTCCACTAATGCCAGTGCTATCCCAGAAGGTTTTTTGTTTCATGACAAAAAGCAGATATGCTCTAAAATACCCACCATTTGAAGTGGACAACTCAGTCCAGAACAAAACATAGCTAGATCTGGAACAGACAGATACAACCCCTCCATGGCAACTGCCACAAGATGACACTTAAGGATAGGAATAAAAAAAGAAAAGTACTTGAACAATGGAATGTGGTTCAAAATAGGTAACTATACAATTTTCTTTATGTCGAAGGTTTCTGTAAAAAATTATTTCCAATGCTGACCTTTAATGACAACTGATTGGAAAGTCTTTGGTTGTGTTTCATACTAAATTCTGTGCTTGCACAACTCTGGAATTTGTGCAATGTGCACTCAAGCAAGAGGTAAGTATGCTGTGTGCACAGACACTTCCCTGCTATTAACAGGAAGATTCCAGACGCTGAGCTTTAAATCTCACAGCATCAATGGAATCACCAAGCAGGCATGTACGTTCTGGTTGATATCCAGGTAACTTAAGATTTATGTTGACAAATAAATTATATGTCTATAGCTAAGGGATAATCATATATAACCTTAACTACCCCAGAAAATCAGACAAACTTATGCCAAGTTCATAATTACGACACACAAGGCAGATACTATTTTTCATTTGAAATCCTTTCACAGTTAGGGCCCTTAAAAATAAACAAACAAATAGATTCTAAAACCAGCCAAACTAGTTTGACTTCCTAATACTATATCATAATACCCCTACTTCTCCCCTTCCCTAGTACCTTCTTAACCTCTCCTCCCCTACTACATTCAAACCACATCGCCCACCATATCCCCAAGTTCTCCCTATGTTCCTCACTAACGTGAGGACACACTAGTACAGGTTCCAAAATACATATGTTCTACACTGCACAGTAAGAGACCAAACACAAAGGATAACGAGCTCATAACTAAAACCTCTTATTTACTCAGTACTCATCCTTCCCATCCGGTTGCTCTAAAAAAATACTCAAGAACTTAATTAACTTAGGCATATGCATCTCTCTATCAAATCTTGCAAATATGGCTCAACAGGTTACTAGAGGAAACGCTACCAGAATAGTAGGCAACTGCATAACTTATTTTCATTAGAAAATCAAGTTAAAGCTATTCTTTTTTGAAATAAAGAAACAGCCAAAAGATCTAGCTGCTGTGTCACAAAGAACATACCTTACACTGAACACAAATGAAAGAGAAAATTGAAGTGTCTTATTTCATTATCAATACATTCTGACACAGATCAAGAAAAAACAATTAAAATTAAGTAGATGAAGATCAATGAGTTAAAATTAAAATATTAAAATCAAGTATTTTTAAACAAGAACAAAAAAAATATTTATGAAAAAGTTAAAAATAATAAAAGATTAAACCAGATTAAATTCTCCCTATAAGTCATTTTAGCATAACATTTTGAGGATGCAAAAACACCTCTGTACGTCAGCAAACTGATTTCTAATTAAACACTTTAAAATCCCATAAAATCATGATTTTCAGGTAAAGAGCCTGAGCCATTTGATTCAATGAAATTAAGAAGCTGAAAGCTAGCCACCTTTTCCAAGAGTATCTCACTAAGGTTTAGCCTTCACAGCAATCTTAATGTCCTCCCTCAGAAAAGAGTAATTCTCTGAGTAAATGAAACCTAAAGAATAACATCCCTTTTGGTCTTTTACTTCAAAGTTTATCACCTGTGGAAGTTGGATAACCATGCCACAGTATTAAAGCATACATCATTCCTCTGATTTATTTCATTAATGTCTGACTGTGTTCAAAATCTGGAAAAAACTCCTGCCTCTTGCCTCTCCAACACTTGAAAAATTCACACAAAGCATCAGAAAACTACCTAGAGAAACAGTGATGGACACAACATGCAAACAGTTATCAAACCTGAAAAGAAAGAGAAGGAAAAAAGAGCAACATCATTTTTTTTGCTCCTGTCTAATCTAATATGCAGACATCTAAACTGACAGCTACTAAAATATTCCATTAAATATATAGCATTTTATAATATATAATGAAAGTAATAAAATACAATTAAAGAAGAATGTTAGAGGATGCTTCTTTTTTAAAAAAAAAAAAAAAAAAAAAAGGAAGAAATTAGGAGGACTAGGGCATATATTTCCACAGCCAAGGGAAAGATAAATAAAAAACGGGGTTTCTTTCAGCCATCGTGTTTCGTGTCACAAAAGTACCTATCTCTGCTGTGCAGCAGTCTACTGTTATGGTGTGGAAACTTGCATATCATTATTGCAAAAAGGAAATTAAAAGAATTCAACATAAATGGCTGAAAAACAGAACACTGACATAAGAAATTAATAATGAATGATGAAGCAATAAATGTGATGTGGATCAAATGTATGAGTGATTTGGGATGACATTTTTAAAAGCTATATGGACAAGAAATCAGTGAGGTGAAGGGATAATGTGATGCTAAGCCATGGAAGGAAGTAATGTATTCAAGTCATTTAAAAAAAAACAACAAACAAACAAACACCACAGTTAAAAAAAAAAAACTATCCAAAATGGAATGAAAAAATTTGAGGAAACATTTGATCAACAATGGGATCAAACTGTCAACCCAAAAGTGGGAGAAGAATAAAGACGGAATGGCAGACTCCATTTTGGATGTGGAAAAGCTGAATGAAATCTTGATTATAAGCAACTCAGTAACTGGACAACAAGATTAGATAATGTACTGACTGTAAGATTTTGAATATTCTCAGAAAATAAATTCCCTGCATGAGACAAATGAAAGACATCTTTATGGGACAAATAAAGCCTAGGATGAATCCTACACTCTTTGAAAGGAAACAGACTGTTTGCAAAACAGCAAAGAAAACAAAGCTGCAAAGCAAAGCTGCAAAGGAAACAGTCTGCTTGCCATCACTCACAGAAGCAAAAAGTTGATGTGTTAGTTCCCAAGCATGAAAGCAGAATGGTGAACATGACCAGCAGAGTGGGTGCCCACATAACCCAAAACCACCATGGCTGTCACCAAACTACATTGTTACGCCTCTGGAAGACACATGCTTTAAACCAGTTCATCCAAAGACAGCAACAGAAGGCAGAATGTTCTTTTGGAGTAATTTTGCCGTGTCAGCTGGAAGAAAAGAAAAACCAACACAATCTAGAACTTGTCAAATGACCAAAAGAGAAGAATCACAAGTATATGCCTCTGTTACATATTGAGCATTTACTGAAGTCCTCCTGTCACCTACTTAATTTCCTCTTCTACATAAGATATACAGGAGTTATCGGCATTACACAAAAATTTAAAAGAATATGAAATAGTGAAAGCATCTGTAGTCAATGGCAATGGTTCAAGTCCACTCGACGTGAAGTGAACTAGGATGGTTCTCAATTTGATCTGCTCAGTCACTGTTTTGCGGAAAACCATTGGTGATTTCTGCATGGCAATTTCAAAAAGTTATTTGAGAATGTGAATGTAAACACAAGAGTATGATACTTCACAGACCTTAAGAGATTCCCAGTCATTTGAAAAAGCCATACCAGTTCTATTACCAAATATATATATACCAACTATTTCAAACCTCACATTGCTCCAAGTTTCTCCTTTGCTTAATGCGTTAACTGGTTAGAATTTCCTTTAATTCTTTGCACATGCACACAAAGGCAGCAAAGAGGCCCAGCACACCAGTTTATGCTGACGTATCTGTGTAAATTCAGGGGTTTCACTACATTAGTGTGTCCTGCTCCTGTTAATAGGCAGGAAAGGTGATTCTTACATAGGGCTCTTCTTTTTTGCACCGAGTTTCTGATACCACTAGTAATGAAGTAAGCATACCTCGTCTTTGTAAAGGTGAACACAGGAAATTCAGGTAGCACTCCAAGTGCTTTTGGAGTTTGGAGGCACATTGTATCATTAGGAAGGTGTGCGTTTTCATTTGAGAATTTCATGTGAGTAATTCAAAACTAGTCACAGATTTAACACAAAAACTTGTTTAAATTATTAAAGACATACCTGACTCTTAAAATTATTGGTACTATGATAATTTCTCTATTGTGTCAAAAGTCTGTTGGTGGTGTTTTGTGTTGTAATTATTAATGGGCCAAACGTGAAAAACTTAAGATGCTTTGATTTTTGTAGATCTGTAAATCTCAAATTTCTTCCCTGAAATAGCACATATTTGATTTTTGTTTTCCTTGACCGACCAGCAGCTATGGTGACTGCTTTAGAAAGACATATAGCTATATGAAATACACAGCAAAGAGGGCCAGTATAAGATTACAACCATGCTTTAATTCTGTTACCTACCTAAAGTCTTCAGGCATTTTAATTTTTATCTTATATTAACTTATAGTTGACACATGAATATTAATGATATATTTTCACTACTACACTTTTCACTTTCACTATGGTTCATTGATACATATCATACATATGAAAAACTTTCTAACGCTAACCCACATGCAACTTTTAGCATAAACTTGTTAATCAGAATCTAAAGACAAAAAAAAAAGAATTACCAGAATGCTATGGAATCATTCCAAACAAAGAGGTCACAGCAAGGAGACATTTCATTACTACAGAACAGAAGATGAATCAGATATGAAACATAAGCAGAGAAGACTACTCTCAGAAAACAGAACTGGAAAAAATTCCACTACTACTAAAAAAGTAACCTGATGAAATCACTGTGCATCAAGAGCATGCATAAAGCAAACTGCAGATTTTCAAAAGCCTGAGGAAAAACACACATGTTGAAAATGCACAGATAATGTGATCTCTCTCCTGTTAAATACAAACCATGACCATTTTGCTAAGATAGCAATTTTTAATCTATGACATCACTCAATCTTTTTATTAAGAGTTTGATGTTATAAACATCCTTTGCCAGTGCAAAAGTTACATTCAAGCCAGTTGCAGAAAAATCCCTTTGACTTCCTTTGCTTTGTTAAAAGGCAGAAAGAAATATTCTATTAATGGCACCACATAGGCATAAAAATATTTTAAATAAAGGACAGCTATATACACACCAGATGGTACACTCATTTGGTACAGATCAAAGTGAATATCTTAAATGGTACATATCACTACTATTCAAAATATATCTCTGAAATAATTATTTAATTTTCTGGAAAGCTGGCAGTAATAAAAAGGGAACTACCAAACAAAATGAAACAGCAGTAAATCAAAATATGATTGTAAAGAGAAACAAGACAACCATGAAGCTTAATTACACAGAATTACAATTTTCTCCTATATTTTTTTGTTTCCCTTCTCTTGAGAACTTTTATTTTCTAGAAGAGCAAAAATTTTGCAACATTCCTGCGGTCATGCTATATTGAATCTGGCAATTAACCTGAAACTGCTGTTTCTAAGACTTAAACATGTAACAATTTCAGAACTAGCAGGATTGCTTTTAATCACTAATTTCCTTCAAAACACACACATTTGGAGAACTGAAACAGAAGAGGGAAGATGTTGCTAAAACAGGTGATTCTCTTCTGGAAAATGGAACTTCAACGCACTTACTTGCCGAAGTGATAGATATGCTAGCTATCTTTACTTATAGAGATATCAATATTTACACCATTGGAATAACATTTGGAATATGTCCATCACTTCATGCCTGTGCTACATCAGAAAGAATTATCTTTCATCTATGGAGGTTTTTTCCCCCTTGTTTTCTTATAAAACAAACCGAACATACAAACCAAACAATCCCCAAACAAAAAAGACAAAACGCAAAACCCTGATATACTCCACCCGCTTTCAAGCATTGCAGAAGAGCTGCATCAATTTATCTTACTTCCCTCCTTTCTCAATTTGACCTCAAGCCAAAAGAAAGAGTCCTATACTATCATGTATCCACATATTTGGCAAGCTGATTGATCTAGTTTTTGTTTGCATTGACATGTAATAAGACTCTGTTGAGCTCTAACATTCAGTGATTAAGAAAAAAAACTATTTTATGATCTTCTTTATAATGAAAACCTTAAGTTTCAGAAGCTGAATAACTCCTGATTATTTTTCTCCAGAGCATTACTGTTCAGTTGACAGCAATTTCTTTTGAGTATGTCCAAAACACTACTGTTAAGATAATTGTTTTTAAAGGTCTTCCAGTTACCTATTTAGAAGACATATTTAAATGAGCTGACCAATCAAGACAATGTTAATTAAAATTATGATGGATAAGTATAGATAAGTGTTTTAAATTTATTTGCTGTTTTTTTATGAAGCACTGATACTTACACTCAAATTGATGTTCTGTTTCCTTCCTGCAGCCACCTTTTATTCAAAACTTATATCTATGACATCACATAATTAAGTTACATAATAAATGCTTGGAAACCACTTTGGTGGAAATGCTTCAATTAGATACAAGCTAAAAATCCTGTCTATCTTTTAATATGCTTAGTAAGAAAGAAAATAATCATTCCTCTGCTATCTTCCCTACTTGAAACAAAAGCAAGAAATAATAATCTATTCTAAATAACAGTATTTAATTGCAAAACAAAAGCAGTATACAATTCATTGTGCTAACAATGGTTTGTAGGTGCTTTGCCAGGTTTTTTTTATTATTTTTTAAAACTAATCTACTTAGACTATAGCCTCTCAGGCACAGATTCGTTTTCTTCCATGATCCAAAGAAGAAACACCATACCACTGGCTAATTCTTTCCTCAAAACACCAATTTTTACTGCTAGACAGAAAAAATTACTGTCTGTTCATTTGGATTTTATACAATGTAATCATAGGAAAAAAGCTATCAGATTTTCAGGTTTTAGATAACAAAAATAAATTTGGTATGAGAAGGTTTGATTTAAAACTCTCAACAAACTATTCAGTTCCCAAAATGCCTTTACAAAAGGCCCTTTTCACCTTTATAACACTGGGTAGATACTTCCTTTTCAATAAAAAGGAGCCAAAAATTGAATTTCCACACAAAAAAAACATACCAGCCTCATTAAGAGTACCAGGATCTGACAGTATTTGTTGCAGGATGGAACATTCATCAACATAAACATTACTTAACTTCAAAGGATACACCAGAATTACAGGAAAAAGCAACCCCTACTACCTCTTACAGCACACAGCTAGCCCCAGCTGCGCAGTATCACTTCAGATGTGCATGCATGTGACATTTCTTACAGAAACGCCATTACACTTCCAGATGACAGCACACACAAGTAGGCAAAGGATACTTCACGAAATTTTAAAGTAAAGAAATTCACTGAAATACAACTGAGAAATTTTTTTTCAAGTGGCAGAAGAACACTTATTTTGCAAAAAATATGACACTAGACTTACAAAATTATTTTAGGAATGACATCTTATAAACAATAACCTGTCTGTCCTTTTTAATTCAAGGAGAGCAAATTAAGATGACAATTTGGTAAAAGCTGGTTTTTGTAAATATGGATCATCTCATAAAGCCTCTGAAAAAACAAACATATAGTTCAGTAGATAAAAAGTATTAATCACTCAACTTACTGCTGTAAAGCACCACCTATATCTCTTTCAAGATTTTTTCCAAATAAACAATCTATTGTATACTTTTTATAATAAAAATATCCAATATGAAAAAATTGTACAGAAGTGAAATGCAAATGTTAAAAACCATGTTCAGCTTTTTAAAAATTATATAAAAAAGTTTATAGACATCTGGTTTACGCAGATTAGCTATTGATTTCTATCAGCTGTTAGCTAATCATTAGTTATTAATTTCTCTGAAATTAACTAGCATTGGAAATAATGATTTGTGAAGGTTATACAAGTATTAATGTAAGGGTATACAACCCATATGCAACAGATTAAAGTATAAGGGTCTAATGTCTTGTCTATTTACATTCATTTATAATTTGTATAGACCCCAACTCAGAATTCTGAGACATTTAAATTTACCCTTGTGCATCTAGGTATATTCTCTTACATTATTTTTCTTAGGAAGTGTAAAATCAGAAAGATCTTCTAAACTTTAGTTGCACTTTGATGTACACTATGTTATGTAGTCTCTCCAAAACAATGTAGTCCAAATGGCTGGGCTTTATCTCTGTCCTTCTGTTTTCTTTGAAATTGCTAATCCTCCACAGTATTTGAAAGGTAAAATATGGAAATATTAGAGAGCACATACACGGTTGTTTTATGCAGTACTAGGATGCAAAATACAGCCCTGACACACAATTAACATAGTGGACTATACAAGGGAGAAGCAGTGTCCTGACTGTGGATAATCTGCTTCAGATTTACTTCTCTCACACTTCCCAGTTATAGAATGAAACTGAGTCTCTGACATCGTTTAGAAGCTGTGAACACTTATGTCCTCCAATTGCCACAAGCCTCTGGCCATCACTGCTCTGATGTAAGATTAGACTGAAATTAAGATTTAAACAATGTAGTCCCTAGAAAAAAACCTGAGTTTTCATTAAACAGCATCACCTTCCTCTCAATAAACTGGGAAATGAATATTCCTCACAGCCAGTAATTAGTTATGAGCCAACCTTTTTGCAGCAGCAGACTGAAGATACGAAGAAAAGGCACCTCATTGAAACAATGCAGAGCATCCCACTCCAAATCTCTGCTAAGAGTATCCTGACACATATGAAAAGCTAAATACTTCAGAGATGTAAGATACGAAAAACCTGAAAAGAACTGTTAAATTCATAAAGGAAAAGGCTATTACTACTATGAATTTCTTTCCTGCAATATTTCTAGTTCTCTTTAATCCCAAAATCATGAATGTCCACCCCTCAATACCACTACAATAGGTACAAAAAGAGAGAAAGAAGAAAACGGGGAGAGAAGATGCAAGGGGTTCAGTAAGCAGGAACACCAGACAAGTCTTCTTTCTGCATGAACAACAGCATGACAACAGTCAGTTCAACTTACCCAGACAGTTGCAAGAACCTACATGTTCTTACACATAGTGGAAGAAGGGAAATTTTGTCCAGCGAGAAAAAGAAAGGAAAAAAAAAAGTTTCTCCTCTCAAAAGTTCTCAATTATTCAGAAAATTTAATTTTGGAATACTCACACTCCTACTAGTTTGAACTAAATTTATCATTTAGTTCTTAAAGTTCTTAGTCATAGACCAGGAAAAGAAAGCCATTAAGTAAATCAAAGCTGCAGCCCAAATATTCCAAATATTTTGAAATGTAATGAAAGCAAACATTTAAGGTTAGCTCAGGAAAATACCTACTTAAGTCTATCAATGTATACTGAGAAGAGTTAAGTATGGTATTTGCTAGTACAAGCATAAAAAGCTTGGAATGCTCTGTGAGGAAAATAAAATTATGCTGCATGAGAGATGAATTAGGTCTAACCCTAACATGAGAGGGCTTGAATATTTGCTAACACTAAGAAGTATATTGGAAGATGAACCACCAGTTTATGTATGATTAATACTCATGTCCAAAGGGTCACGGGAACGCTACTCATTTCCTAAACTGGACCTAAAAGCACTTTAATACATTTCTGTACATTTTATAGGTAATGTGACACAACACACATGAAAAGCCTTGTTTTATGAGCAAGTAGAAGAGCAAAATTTTAAGAATTAGAACATCAGATAATCACAATTAAATACAGTGCTATTTTCAAATTAAAGAAAGATGCTAAACTTCATCAGTATAGGAAGCAAGAGCTTTTGCTTCTCTTCCCTAAAAACTATCCACCAGCAAAGTCTGAGAAAACGCACAATGACTAGTAAGACTAGGATACTAAACAAACTTAAGTAACGGGGTCTTGGTGATAGTGACAAAATGGGCAGTCAGTCAGTAGGTTTGTCTGCATATAAGGAAATGACTAATTACAGTTGTAATTGGCAATTCGATATATTTAAATCTTGGCAAACAAGAACAAAGCGTCCGCACTACTAAGGTACAGAACAGCTGTAAAGTTTAAGTGCAAACAGAGTTTTCCCTTTTTCTGCAAATAATGGAGGACTTTGTGACCCAGATAAAAGGAAAAGCTTGTATAACTCTTCAGTTCAGTACCATGTTTTCCAGCTTTTCACTGTAGCAAAAATATATATTTAACAGAAGTAATGAAGCATTAAACAGAGGAAAGGGCATTTATAACAAATACAGAACAATCAAATTGAAATCCTGCAATTCAAAATGTCCAAAACAAAAGTCATTCTAAACAAAATTATTATGAATATGACCTGCATAACAACTCAACCATCATTTACCGTGTTTCTGATTGGAATTTTCTTCGGTTCTGGTGGCACATCCTGAGGAACAAATTTTACTGGTTCCTTAATCTGTCTCCTTGATCGTTTGGTCCCATCTGGCAAGGTTTCCATGGCGATATCAGCCTCCATGTCACTGCTACCTGCCTGGTCACACTCTGAGCATTGCCTGCGAAGTGAAAGATTTTCTATTTAAAACTGCAGTCACAAAAGCAGAAAAAGAAACATTGAAGTGTTTGGGTTTAAAATAAATTCAGAAGTCAAGAAACCAAATGGACACCTAAAGAAGTCCCTCAAATACATCTTTTAAGCAACTAAACAAAAAACAAGCAAGACTTTCTTATTGCTGTTTTTCTTCTGGCAGTATTTAACTTTGAAAACCAAGACTTTGAAATCAGGATTTTATCTTCAAGAAAGATGCACCCTATTTCACGATTTGCATCCTTCCATATCCCCATTTTTAATGGTGCCCACTGATCTGTAATCTATTCATTATTGTAACTGCTGCTGCACTTTAATCTTCACAATGACGTGCTGCTGAATTCATTCTCGTGAATGTTCCATAGTGGCAGAGGTTTAGAGGAAACGTCTTATGAAAATCAATTTTATTATGTATTTTCTAAGGGAGTGGGCTTTACATCTGAAAAAAATAGTTAAGAGAATTAGAGATATAGAACCTGGGGATGGATAGTAACAAACTTTGAACACAGTTGAAAAAAACGCCTGTTGAGTTCTTGAAAAAGTACAAAATCACGATCAGAACTTCAAAACCGAACAGATGCTCAAGTAATGCTATTAACAAGCTCTGTGACAGAATTAACAAGATGGCAAGTCATCAAGCTTTGTTCTCATTTCCAGAAAACACTCATTTTATGCAAAATCATGTGGATGTTAAGTAAAAATATATTAATGAAAACTTCAAAATTATACCAACTGATAATTTTTTTTAATTTCTTCTCATTACACTTTCAATTCAAAAAACTATAAATCCCTTCAAACAAATTCAAAATCACTGTTCTCACATTAAAAAAGTTCTTTTTTTATAATAGCTTAAAAAAACCCCCACTATATTCTGCTATTAATTGGCATTAACAAGTATACACACATTAAAATTATCTAAACAAAAGAGCAAATTTAGTTTATTATTAACATATTTAATTATTTGAAGTTAAATGTTAATACACACTTGTGACAAGAAGGCATAGTCATCCTGTATCTAAACAAAAATACAAAGTCATGTATGTACGTTGTGCCTGAGCTGATTTCTTCCTATGAATATGTTCAATAGCAATAGTTTTCCCCCTGTGAACTTCAATAAGGGCTAACACAACATCAAATCCATCAACTTTACGATTTTCTAATTTTTTAAACTAATCCAAGCATTATAATCTCAGATGTCTCCTGGCTACACCAGAATACAACCACAGTTATCATGGTCCACTAGACAGACCAGTGGCTATCAAGTCAAAATAGAGGGGACGTAATCCTAGATTGGGTAACTCTTATCAGCATAACCTTGGCAAAGTCAACACCTTTCTCCTTCAATTTTTCCATATGTAAAATTAAGATAATTGTGGCTATATTATAATGCTACGAAGATTAATCACTTCTTATTTCTAAAGCGCTTGAGACCAC
Organism: Aegotheles bennettii; assembly: GCA_013398125.1. Taxonomy (NCBI): domain Eukaryota; kingdom Metazoa; phylum Chordata; class Aves; order Caprimulgiformes; family Aegothelidae; genus Aegotheles; species Aegotheles bennettii. Next base: position 57,583 of record VZRW01009002.1, read on the forward strand.
TGGAAACAGGACACGTGTCAGTGCCAGTGGTGGTCTAGAAAAGCAGAAGTACCACAGGGCAGATTGCAGGAAAAATAACAATCTCTCCCCTCCCTCACATTAGTAGCCAAAACACAAGGAAGTCAGTTTATACAGTTTTTATACTTTGCAAACTGTTTTGGGCCAGCATAGAAGTGTGTAATTCTGTTCTTCCTCCTCTTTACAAACCTCACTTCACTACAGACACAGTACCTGTTAACATTTCTAGGCCTCTTGAGGAAGCTAAAATATAAAACTAATTTAAAAATATAGGGTATAACAACTTTCAAAAAATGCTACGTTTTACAGTTATATATTTACATAAATTTGTGTGCATAAATACACACCAATATGTATACACATGCACTTAGTCAATAAACAAAAGCACACAGACCAAACTCATTGTAAGAATTTACGGAGAAAGGCTCTCCAATGATGTACCAGGAGAGAGAAGCTTTAGCGATAACAATCCTTCAAAATTTTGTGTCCCCCTTAGCTAAAGGTTATTTTGTGTTCTTTACTCTTATATGATGCATTGTCTTCAAATTGTCCAATTCAAAACTAAGGATATTTTCTGTCTGGCAAGCATCAGGGAGCACAGCCCTCTATAATACTGCAGCACCAGTCATTATTCCCATTAATTTATGTAATGGGAAGCACAACTGAAAGTAATTACTATGATCTGTTTATGCAGATGTAAGCAATAGCTACAAAAGTGTTCAAAAAACTATGATGAGCAATTGTTACAAAAAAATTATTTTCTCCATTATTATGGTAAAAATATGTACTATGTATAAATTAAAAAAATAAACATTCTGTAACTAAAGAGCTGTTTTAAAAAATAGAAGTTTTTATAAGACACAAAAAAATAGTAGTATGATTTTAAAACATTTGGAGTTGGGAAGCAAGACTCTTGCATCTACCACCCTGCACCTCTGATTAAAATCATTCCTGCTCTTTAGTTCTGCACTGTTAAAAGGGAAAGACTTTGGTTTTCTGCTACATAAGCTCAGGCAGTTGTACAGAAACTAACTATGAAGATCAGTGAGGTACTTCGGTTTCACTATGGCCCTATTTAAATATAAATAAAGTACTTAAACTTTGATGTAAGTGAGGAGACAAGAAACATCTTTGTCAACAGATGCAAGTTCCTGAAATTCCATTTTTATGATCGAGCTTGCTCTGAAACAGGTGGTGCAAGTGTCACAGCAATCAAAATTAGAAAAAAAAAGCTAGACCTACAAAAAGAAAGCTGCAAAATCATATGATGGGGAGGTGTGTGAATCACAAAACAAAACCTCACAAATACAGCAAAGGTGAAGAAAAAAGAAAGTTATAAACATGAACTTACAAGCAACTTCTTGATTTACTGGAATAGCCTCCGCTATCACAGGCAACATCTTATCAACCCTATTAGTAGTGAAGCTTCAACTACAAAGTAGTTCGGTTGTTACCTCTGACAGGGCCCACAGAAAACCTATTACAGACACACACTCTGATTTGGAAATCTCCTAACTTTCTGCTCCTATTATGGTTTGTTTCAACACAGTTCTTGAATTTAAAGAACTCTTTTCCCATTCCACTGTTTAATCCCAATTTATTAGCAGAAAGCAGCCATATGACTCCTCTTCCTTTTGGCTTCACTGAAGTCATGCTCATTCAATTTCACCTCTTAAATACAATCAGTGAATAGGGAACCTGCCACAACAGGTCACCTTTCCAGCTGTTCCAACAATCTTTGACTACATCTAAATTAGCAAGCATTGCAACGCAGCACAAGCAAGTCAACAGGATATAGTGCCAAAGATTCAACTTCTGTACACAGGTTTTGCTTTGCTTTCAGTCTGGACTTGCCTAATCTAAACTCACAGAGAAAATCAGTAGTAGGCAACAATACGCCTACTACTAAAATGTGCCTACTAAAAACTACTGTAAATGTTTGATCCATGAATAAATCCCAGTGATGATTTGAAACCTTTTAATCTCACAGGACGTCTTTGATTACTTTCTAACAACCTACAAAATAAAAAACGTTGCATAGTTTTCTTGTGTTTTCAATGTGAATTGGTACAAGAAGCAATGGTACCAGAGATACTTTCCCTTTTCACAAAACAAATGGATCTTCCCAACTCACTAGCAAAAGACAAGAACAGCAAGTGAAAAGGAAAACCCATTATTAATTTTCAAACAATGGTCCAGGCTAACAGTGAAATACTGTTTTTGTGTAACTGCATGATGTAAATATTTCTGCATTGCCTGACAGCGAATAGATTTTTGAACATGGGCAGCTTGAAAATATGTGTGAACTTACAACAGGGCTTTACTCTGGGGCTTTGGTAAGCACTCAAAGACCAAAGAGTGCTTTCTGTTTATGAAGTTTTAGAAACTGATAGCATGAGGCCTTGAACCCAGAAATCTAAAAAGTGAAAAAGTTAACATTTACGTCAGTGGGAAAACAAGAGCAGGGGGATAATCTGAAATGGGGTGTTTTTTGGTGAAGTGTCAATGAACCCTGTAGAGAAAACCCTGTTTCATCCCAAAAAAATTAGTGCAAACACTGCCGTTATGATGTTTCCTTATGCTGCAGATTTACATATCAAAAAAATCTAAATGAACTTTAACTGATGGGCCTGGCACATGGAAATTTGTAAAATGATGATGAGAAAAACCAAATAAACACTGAAAACCATTCCTCTACAAATGAAGGGTCACGAAGATCTCACAAACAGGGCTCAAAGATGGAAAACTTAATAAAAATCTGGTTTTATTTTTGAAATTTTAATAACAAAGCAAACAACACCTTCACTGCACGAGACAGAAAACCAGATAAATAAATATGAAAAAAAATATTGAAAAGGTAACACTACAAAATTGAGGTTTTGTTCAATTGTCACATTTTAGATGAATTAGACTGACTCAAGTGTTATGGTAGTTTCAGAGTAGCTTGTGTGATGAAAATACAAAGGACTCAGTCTGAACAAAACAGTTGTTCTTATAATCACATCTGGGCATTAGACTGGAAGAGGATTCAGAAGAAACCAGCATCCTCTGCACACTGCTTACTGTGAAAAGAGTAAATTTAAATCTTCTGTGCTGAGTGAACACAGTGCTTCCAGAAAACAGTTCTGCCCTCCCTTGGTGTTTACAAAGGAAAACCATACAGTTACTAGTGAGAGCTTGGCTTGGTATTAATTAGGAGAAAACAGGTCTCGTAGACATAGTCTGTGATAAACCACTTCTTGCAATGTTAGTGGAGAAATAAACCACTCAGCTTGAGAAACATGGATCACAGCTTTAAGATGACATCTATGCTTTAGTAATTTGAATAAATCACACATGTTGAATGATGCACTGGAAGTGGAAAAAAGAGGACTGCTATTATTCTGGAGATAAAAGACAATGTATATAAACAAAAAATAGTTTGTCAAAGAGCTTCAAAGAGCATCTTTCTGACAGTAAAAGTATTGAAATTTTGCCATTTGCAATGACACAAATATCCTTAAATTAGGACAATAAACAAATACATAAAAATGTATATGTTATATGCAATATTACATTACACTCACACTTAATTTAATAATTTCATATCCAACAACTCAGAAAGAAAAAATAATCAAGTTAGCAATTATGAGTAAATGATTAACAATGATAATGGAATAGGAAGTAAAAATTATGAGACAATTATTTTTAACTGTCTGTTGCTTACTATTTTAAAAGAGGACTAAAGTCAACACTTTTAACCACTTTAAATAGTCTTTCAACACGTTAAACGTTTCAAGGAATTTCCCACTATATCCATTTTCTTACTTTATCTTTTTGCATAAGTTCCCATTATATCCTACACAACTATCTGAAAATTACACAGCTCCCATATAAAAAAAATTGTACTATTCTTCACAGCTTAATCAAAAGATTAAAACTGTATTCAAAACAGCAGTGGGGAGGGGAAAGAACCTGCTAAACTCAGATTAAGGATCTGTTCTATATGTTCTCTGCTGCTCCTGAAAAGAATAAAGGCAAGCTCAATGATTAAAAGAATGCAATCAATACAGCTCAATTTGTCTGTTATAATCCCATACTCCAGAATATGACTTAGCTAATTAGAAGTAAAAGCTAAGTTTGTGATCTGAGATGTAATTGAAGCGTGAAATGCACAACAAAGATATGTTACAGCTTTGAAATAAAAGCATTTTACTACCTAACCTGACCTATTCTGCCTTTATCACCTACTGAGAATTGTAGTCTTGTATCTTTCGGACTGATGGCTTTTAGTGAGCCTTTTCAACTTGGTTAAAAAGCAGAACAAAAATCAAGAACCTACTGTGCAAATGCAGAAGCTACCAAAAAAATTTAGAAAAATGCTTCCGTATAATGTAACTACTTTGTAAATTTGATCAAAGAGCTCAGAATGACCTTGAAATAATGAAACATCCAAAACCACCGACTATATTTAATAACTAAAACAAAATTAAGTTCAGAAAAATGTTAGCTATGGTGAAAACCCTTCTGAGATTTTCAGCTTTTAAAGGAAATCTATATTAATTCAGTAACTAAATTTACTAGGTTAAGTCCAGGTTTTGTCATGTTATATGGAAAAAGAGAGACCTCTCATTTCCTGTACCAGCCATCTTGCTCTGCATACAAACATCAAAACTACACAAAAAGATGACTTAAGTAAATATTTTATGCAAGTTTTTTGGGAAAAAAAAATTGAGACATATTAAGAAAAATAGAAATCAAGTTTTCTTGATTAAAATAATTTTACTGTATCTTTAGAAGGAATTATTATACTAGTGTATTTTTTAGAAGGAACTCTTATACTCTTCTGATTTGTTACCTTAATGTTCAGACAAGGTCATGACTATTCCTGGAGATGCTGTACAGTAACTTCTTGCCAGATAAAAACTGCTTCTTACACATTTCAGAGCAGTTTAGAAACATGCAGAATGCTAACACAACACAGCAGCACACTAATTTTATGACAGTTTGGAAATCAGCACCTTTACCATGTTATTAGTTCTCCATTGTACCACTTAGCTTTTTTCTGCTCCATTAGCACAAAACCAATTTTAATTCATGGATACGTAACCGCAGTAAGTACGGTTATGCATATGCTTCTGCCATTGCAGATTTGAGTCATAAAATAGAAATAAACCCAACTGATTTCTCTTATTGCAATAAACTGATGTACTACTTACAAGTTTAAGTATTTACAAGTATTTTTTAAAGATCTGGACAGAGTTGCATATCTGGGTCCTAAGATAAACAGGAGACCAAGTCTTTTGTTTCCTGATGGTAGCCTATAGTTTCCTACCATATATAATATATAGCAACATTAAGTCAAAAGTTAAGAAAATTAAAGCCATGATCTATTTCTATACAGTGGCTAATAATGAGAAAATATTTACAGCTTTTTTTTTTACCTTGAAATATCACTGCTAATAACCTGAAATTAATATAACTTAGCTCAGACTGCATTATAGCAATGCCTGTAACACTTTGAATTTGCAAATCTATTCATATTTATGTCCTATTTTAAGTACAGAGAGAGCACAAGACAACTGATACATCAACTGCATTCTTACCAGTAACTGTTCTTGGTCTTCCTTGGCATCCTTGTAAGGGGTGGATCCAGGCAACCAAGATGATAATGGAGTTTACAAGTATCACACAGTAGCAGGAGGTGTTGATCATGGTTCTTCTTGCAGATTCCACAACTTTTAATGTAGGTAGCACAAAAGTATTATAATTACATTTGAAATCAAAGAATAAATGATACATCCCAGCACATTCCCCAGCTTCAATACAAACATGTGGCAAATTCGATTTGAATGCATCATTTAAGTGCATAATTACTTCTAAGGAACTTCTACTTATATACAGTAAAGTATAAAAAGCACCTAATATAATTAACAATAAAATGGCTTTCAATCTAATTTTTTTAGGACTTCTAGTCAGTAAGTAATCACTTGGTATTTCAACAAAATGCAACAGTGGCCAGTGGAAAAATACTAATTGTGCCATCCAAGTGCTTAAATAGAATATTATGCTGCTACTACCAATCTTAACAATCATATGCTTATTTTAATAATTCAAGCACTCTGAAATAGGTCTGTGCTGATATCATGGTGGACAATGTATCAAGTCCAAGAAATTACATTTAGTTTTTATTATTATTATTTTACTGGAATTGAAATTCTAGTTATTTAAAAAAGATCACGTTTTCACTGATTCCATTATAAAATGGGAGGAACTAAATGAATGAATTTGAATAAACAATAAACAATAGCAGTCATGCTTTACTAGTTTGTGTATATGTCTAAATTGGCAAATCCTCAGCCCACTGCCATGTTCAAGATTTCCACCTCTCACAGCACTAGGATTAACTTTTGCTTATGTGTTCTATCTTCTTCATTCAGCCGGCCAGCTGCGCAAGACATTGCCCACTTGGTGTGGCTGGAAACCTGGCTGCTGCTCTCTTGTTAAGCAACAGACTGTGCCATTTCTCAGCTGGTGGCAAGAGAAGAAGATCGAAGACAATACGTATATTTTACACAGTCATGCTCTGGGATTCTAATGTATGTTCAATTGTTAGTTAAAGCCAGTCAGTAGCTTCACAACTTGTAGAAGAGAGGAAAAGGTAGAACAATGACAGAGTAAGTGAACACATTTTATTTTCTTGGAAATAGAAATAGGGAAATTTAAAACACAAGATAACCCAAAGCATTTGACAACACATGAGCAAAGTAAAAATTCTTATATGACAAGTGTTTTGTGCACCCAGCCAGTTAATAAACAGCAGCAGCACTGTTCGCAAAATCATCAACACAGATGATTGCATTCGAAGATGACCAATTAAAAATTTTCACATCACAGAGGCAAAAGACCCAGCTATTTCAGCTGAAAGAGTTACCTCTGTCCTTAAAGCCCTCAAGCAAAACCCCAAACATTACTGATGTTTGTGCTGAGGTAAAGAATTGACTACTATTCAACTAGCTTCAGAAATAAGTAAAACATATTGACAACTCTAAAGGATTCTATGAATCAAAATCAAAGCAAACAATTTACTCTTAACACCCCTGTGAAACTATAACTTTCGAAATATTATATTTATTCTGTCAAAACTTCAGTACTTGCCTATAAAGTACGGCTGGAAGTGTAGATGTCTTTTGTGTTCCTCCTTCCTTTTTACTTGGTTTCCTCTCCTTAGGAGCACGTAAAATTGCCGGTATGTTTAATTTCTATTGGATTTGAACAAATGCAGTATACATGAGTCTTGAGACTTTTAGAGAATACCACTCCAATCTCAATGCATGAAGTACAAGACTGAAATTATGAGGGGGAAATCACTTAGCTAGCTGTTTTGCAGACAAGAGCAACTACAGATGTTTATGTTACAAAATCATACTGAGATAAAGTAATATTATACTCATTCCTTTCAATTCAATAAATAGAAACCACACTGAAATACTAGCTTTTAATTTTTTTTTTCAAGCTTCAAATAATGGACAAGAATTCATTTGTCTAGGCTGCTGAAAGAAGCAAAGGCAAACTCACGATATTGACAGAGTACCGAAGCAGTTTATTTTCCCCAACATCCCTGCTACATTGGTGCTCGACAGGTTAATTAGAAAAATTATCTTATTGGGCCAAGCCCTCCACAAAGCAGATGAGATTCTCTTCGGGTTTCTACTAATCTGCAGTATACTAGCATCTCAGACAGCAACCATCTATCAAAGTCATTTCTCAGCAGCCTCGTGGGTCTGCATCTGTTCAACCAACTGGAAAAAAAAATGTCATGCAAGCTGTGCAAATGAATTCCATGTAACTTTTCATTTTTTTAAAAAAAATTCAGTAACATTTGCACCAGGAAATATGTCTGTGAATACTTACTCAAAGATATCTTAAAAAGGAGGGGAAAAAAAAATACCTTGATTCAAGAAATACATTATGTGAGAATCCTTTTGCACAAGTAGAAAAGATCGGCAGACAGACAGAACCAGAAAAAGCTAACGTACCTTAAGAACTACTACTGCATAAAGCTTCATTTTCTGAACAGCAGCACAAACTCAGGAGTACCAAAGGGTACAACAAAATTGTGACCTAATTGTACGTCTGTATTTTCACAATAAACAGTTTCTTCAATCTTCCTTGAAATCATAACTGGAAATCACTTCAATCTCTCTCTGACTTCTATAATGTCCATTACCATTTAATACCTTTGACATAAAACATGTCTCAAAACATGGTAAGAATCTATCACTTCTCCATGTGTATCAATGAGAACAGAGAGAATTGCTGGCAACAGGAAATAATCCAAATCTTCTAGATATTTATATTAATTTGACCAAAATATTCTGTTCTCTCCAGTTAAAAACCATGACATATGTACTGCAGTTTTAAAGATTCACATCTTATAAAAACCATAAAGAGTTACCACATCATTTGAAGCCTACAGTAACTATAGACAATGTGGAGACAAAAAATGTAGGATTAACCCATGTTTCACTTTAAGGTTCATCACAAATGACAGGTCAATCAGTTACACCAAATGAAACAATTTTGCAAACAAGATCGCTATTACAACAAGAAAATTAAGCTACAGGTTCCCGGTAGGTGGCTTACAGAAGCCTAGATATTTCAATCAGGAAACATTATCCCCAGAGTAAAGCCCGGGTCTGATCAAATCAACTTATTTGGCCATAAAAGCAAGACAGATAAAAAAAGAAACAAACCTATTCTTGGAAAAACAGGTCTGTTTACAAACTATAAAGAGAGAGCAAAAAGAAACCACCAACCTGTCCAATGATTCTACCCAGCAGAGCCCAGATGCCTTGTCCTTCATTTCGCAGTTTGCCATTCATATTTTGTAGCTCTTCCAAGGACTCACATAGCTGAAAAGTTAAAGAAAAAAAATCAACAGAAGTAAAAATCCAGTAAGACTTATTTAATAAAATTCATTCAACCTCTTACCTATCTAGGGTGCGTTACTTTATTGTGGGATTAAAAAACAATGGAACTCATGTCAATATAGCTGAGACCGGTGCAATCATTCACCAATTTAATGGAACTAAGATGAAAACCTGGGCAACCACCCGTCTTGTAAATAAGATCTGAAGTATTTCAGCATGAAAATAAGGTTTGAAAATAAAGTCAATTAGAAAGCAAAACTAAAATACAGCAATGCCTTGTATGTGTTGTCCATACTACTTAAGCAGCAAGATTCTAACAACCACATAAATGTATCAAAGTTCTATATTGCATTACCAAAGAGCATTCACACACTGTCATAGGAAGAGATATCATTTATTAAAGGATGCAAGCAGAAAAAAAGGTGGGTTTTATTCTTCTGGAAGTAACCGTTAGTTACCACAGAGCATATACAACCTATTAATTTGGTTAAAAGCCCCATGCACAACCTACTTTCTCTTTATCATCTTTGGGCAGTTCACAAGGACCTGCTGTTTCATTTAAAAAAACCACACCCAACAGTTTAAGAATTAATAGCTACACTATTTTTTGTCATCACTAACCAACATTTGGTAGGTTGATGAATTCAACAAGAATTGCAGCGTGTCATCTGTTACAAAAGATACAGTATTTCCACATTTCATTTCAAAATATTTAAAGATTAAAATAAAGAAATTATATAGTAAAAATGCAATTAAAACACAAAATGCTTCTTTAACCATGATGATAAGTTACTATAAAATTATGTTAGCAACATTTTGGGAGAGCAATGCCATCATTTATGAGTTCCAAATTTCCTATAGTGAAACAAAACACTCCGAGAACACTATGGACATGTGAAAACTGATTATTTCAGCCTGAAAAGCTAGCACTGACATAAATAAATAAATTAGTAACGCTCCACCAATCCTAGATTCCCAATTATCAAGTAGGCTTCCAAGCAGAGAATGAAGCAGGTTCCAAAAGAACCTAGAACTACACCTAAACAAAACAAACAAAAACAGAGAGAGGTCAAACTCTGTTGTCTCAAAGTCTCAAATGAAATGCATACAAAGAGTGAAAAAAGGAAGGGCTTTAACACACAGTTCATTCATGACAGGGACCTGTCTGTCTTTGTGCAATTTGTTACTGGAGCTCTCAAGCTGGGTCAGTTAAAGAACCTGTGCCCAGCCAACATATAACACTTTAGAAGTTGATTCTGCTTGCATGGAGGGAATGGACCACAGAAAAATTTTAAAAGAAATACATTTTTAAATATTACTTTTAAAGAAAGAATAGTTTGTATCTTTCCCTCCAAGTCATTTTGTTTGGAAGGCAGAGTACTATCAAAATTAACAGCAGCAACACTAAAACAATGTACAAGTACAGTGGTTTATTATCTCTTTTTCTTCACCTTATTATACTCCACATGAAGTTTTTCTTGCTCATTTTCTAATTTATCCTTGATATTCTTCTGTTCAGCCATATTCTCTTGGATTTGAATCATGCGCATATTTCTCTCTATTTAAAAGAAAATTGCATTATAGCCTGAGGTTTATTACACAGACTGAGTAGAATGAACAGTCATAACAATTACTTTCTGTTGCATAACTAGTAGTTATTTAAATGGTGAGCTTTGGTTAGTCATCTAGTGAATAGTCCCAAAGATAAAAATCAAACCATTCAATACAGAAAATGGGGAAAACAAAAAAAACAAATGTCACCAAAGGTACCTAAGCTTCGATTCCCTTCTCAGCAGAGACACTGCCTCCTGTTTATATTTGAAAGACTTTCTTTCCCTAAATGCCTTTGTTAAAAACCCACTAACCTGCTGTGTAGAGATACTAAGCAATAACATATCTGATCTAAAATGAAGTCATAATTCATATTTATCTATTGATAACAAAGAAATACAAGTAAAATAAAAGAGTCAATGAATGGGCACAGTACAGATACAACAAAGCAATAATTTTTCACTGAGAAAAACATGAAATTTTCATTCTTACCAAGGTAATAATTCACAAAATCAGCAGTGAGAGCTGGTTGTTTATGTTTTCTTCTTCCATCAACACTGGAACTAGTATCTGAAGTATCCACTGGAAAAATGTCTGTACTGATTCCCATTAACTCCGCTTTGCGCATCAGCTTACGTATGGCGGAAGCACTGCTAGTAAGAGGTCGTGGCAGCTTCTCCCTGGGAACCCAGGCCTGAGGCCTGGTGGTGCGGGCCAGCTCTGCCTTGGCACGATACTGCTGTAGCCTGGCATTGATTCGGGCCTGAAATAGAGAATTCCATAAATTAAAAACATAAGAGAACAATTCAAAATTGGTTTTGAGTTATATTCTTTTGGAACATACCCACAATTTATTTGCATTTTAAATGCCGCATGATCTAATCAATGCTATTTTCATTCTGGAACCCTGCAACTCAAGAAACAGCCACCGAATCAGACATTTGATTTTACTTCAAATTGCATACAGATATAACATTATTCTTTCACTAGGTCTTGGAGGTATTCACAGGTTTCTTGATGAGATTTCCCCCCCAATGAAGGCAGCACAAATGCTGGCTTTCAGACAATTCCTTCTAATCATGATTATTTGATGGGACTGTTTAAAACTCACTACTGGGAAAAGCCTTGGCTGACCCATCAAAAATACATTTAGATACACTTTAAATTGGTATTTACATGAGCAATAAAAGTTGATGAATAGCATTTTTGCCATATTTGACATCCTTTCGTAGGAACTCCTTTCTCAACACCGTGTCTCCTTGTAAATGTTGAACTAGCTGATTATAATGTGCCAAAAACACAACCCAAACAGAAATGAAGGAGTCAAGAGAAGCTTACAATATATATCGTTGCTGACATCTGTATATTTGTGACCATCTGGGAGATCAACCCTAGAAGATCAAGTTGTTACTGACACTTGGAAAACACTGTCTTGTGGGAACTCTGTGTAGTGGCAATTCTAGCAGAAAATGACATCAACATACAAACCTTCAGAGGCAAAACCCCAGCTGACTATCAGTTAGGAGTTGTTTACTTGCCTGCAAAAAGAAGAAACTAAACTAATCCAACTGCCCCACCATATGGTATGAGATACTCCAGAGACAAAAGCAACAAAGCGTGCATATATATACATGATATGGTTAAGGAACATCTCCGATTACAAACAGCATCACTGAAGGTAGTATTACAGACAGCTTAACACACAATACCCTACTAGGTATTGAACATTAATGACCAAGAAAACATGGCAAATGTGGCTTGCAAGCCAGCTCTGACCCCAAGGGCTTTTTTCTTGGACCTGCAGCAGCGAGCGACAGATCCACCTACAGCCACCACCTTGCTTTATTCTCCACTGGAAGGACCAAGGACAGTTATAGCTTCCTCAGCTAAAATGCTTCTTCACAGATTACATGCTCAGTTGTGAAATCCTTGGGGTCATTTAAGACGTCCTACAACTGTATACCTGGAGTTTTATTCCAGAAATAGACAACAGATTAAAATGACTAATACCTAAATGGAATCCTGAACTCAAGTATATGCTTTACTCAAGGAATGTACATTTCCTTCATTGATACAAAAAAAGTATTTCAATGTGGAACATCTTTCAACAATTCATAGCAGTCCTATACAGCTTTATATAATATGTTCTTATTAACGTTAACTTAATGTTTGTAAATGTTACTTAAGCCTACAAACTCACCTGAAGTGAGCTTTTGTATATATATACATATATACACTACATATATATTTAAATTTTTAAGTTTTTTTTTTATTCGTTTATCTTTTTTTTTCCAGACTAAGCTGTCTCAAGATTCTTACTTCTCAGACAAAACCCTTATTTAACAAAGATGGTTGAATTTACTAGTGGGATTTTAACTTCCTCATGCATTTCTAAAAAGGCACAAAAATCACTCAAATCATTACTTTATAAAAAGGCCCAATGCATACAACTGGACGTGGAAGAGTATTTTGCAAGCATCCAATCTGTTTCCATCTGTGTAAACTCAAGCACACACACAATACTAATGCAAACTCATACGACATCAGAGCCACCAGTACTGAAATAGAGTAGTTTTACAAAATGTGTGAAGGTTATCAAATTCATATCAAGATGCCTATGACACCATGTCAAGTAACTCCGCCTTCAGCATTCATACTTTCAGTTTGTAAACATTTAATCCAAATCCTCTGCAGGGTCTTGGTTTGGGGGAAAGAGGAGGAAGAGAGGGAAACTCTGGAAACTCATCGCCATTATCAGCACTGCATAAGAAATGTCTGAAAACAGAGCTAATAAGCCCTGTGGGACCCAAACTGATTTTGCACAACCAACACTTACCATTATGTTGGGTAAGTATTCATATTATTGTGAATTCTCAACTACATAGGTGCATTTCAAATAATTGAGGGCCGAGTGTATTCAGCAAGAAATACATAACCAGGTAATTTTAAATTAATATTCTATTCTATTCAAAGATCTCTGAAGAAGTAGAAAGGTATGATTTTTTAAAATAAAAAGTTTGATGATATGAAGGTTCATTTTCTCATCATTACACTACAGTTCTCTCTTCAGAGAAAAAGCAGTCATTTCTCTCCCATAACTTCCTTCTATTATTTATAGCACCTGCTACTTTCTGCAACAAATTCATTCAGATGAGCTGCTTTTCTACATAGGTATGATTTTTCCACAGAATGCAGTTCAGCCTAAGCAGTGAAAGCAAAGTATGATATAATTGCCACAGAATTAGAAAAAAAAAATTAACAAAATACACACATTAAAAAATATCAAAGTACACGGATTCCCTCAGAAGCACGGAAACCTTTGCATCAACAGGACATCAGTTGAGCTTATCCAGTAACTGTTTTATAGGGATCTGCCACTAGACAGGGATACAGATTTGTCTAAGATTTTCAGACAACTCCCACTAAGCAGCACACTGCTTCTGTATCTACATAATTCTTTCATAGGAAATTTTTACTATGAAAAAACCCATCATGTAGAATTCCATTTAGGCCTACAAAAAGTGAAAAAGGATCTAACAAGAAAAAAAATTTAGGCATGCTAAACTCTTCTGCCAAGTTCAATATATTACTAAGGGAAAAAAATGGATTTTTACTGAACTTGGGTGTAGAAATATGCCTAACCTCTTGTTTGGCTATCTTTTTTTGTTAAGAACCTTGAAGAAAATGTTAAAAAACCCCTATGAATTACAGTGAAAATGTAATTACGAACTTTTTGCCATAAAGCCAAAAAAAATAAGATTTTTCAATGCAGGCAAGCATAGATATCCCTATTAGATAATTAGCTCATTGAGAATTGTTCTTAGAGACCAAAACCTACAAATAATTTACTGCTTTGTTAAATGATCATGCACTATCAATACATTTCACATTTCATTTCCTACCATAATAACAATTTCCCATGCTCCTAATTTCTTTCTCGTTTAACATGAATTAATACAGACACATTCGTGTCATGAATACAATACCTGAGCTTCTGGTGAAAGCTGTTTTTCTCTTTCCTGCAAGGACATTTTACAGTAAGATTGTAATGCCAAGTAGTTCTTCCGCTTCCATTTTCTGTCTAACCTGTCCGCATGCTGTTTACAATAAGCAAAAAAAGGGTCAGCTATATCCTGTTTCAGAGAAAACAAAGAGGAAGGAACAAAAATAAAGTAAGACATACATGGCCAAAAGGCTCAGGACAGCACAAATACTCTGGCAATCAGTTTACATGTTCCAATAGACATGTTTTTAAAACCAACTAATATGTATGTTTCTAAATCAATCACGTTGTAATTTACCATATAAAGTGTTTTTCCATTGTTTTCATTGAGTGACCCTAACTGCTTTTAAATGCATTAACTATTTAACTCTATTGTTCAAGCTCTATCTTCTCATTCCCAGAAGAAACAGCAGAAGAAATTCTTAAGTACGAATTCATTTAACATGAATTATTAACTTCCTGTTACTTCACTGTGTCATCTTTTGCATTAAATCCTACAAGGAATTAACAATTCTGAATAATAGAAAAGGCAATATATTTAGTTTTCCAAATGTTTTTGGTGGCTATACCCCATATAAATCTTATCTCAGATGATTTTTTTATTTTTCATTTTCCGCTCCATCAGATCTGCACATTACCATGGCTGTAAGTTTACAGCAACTTTTAGCACTCACAAACCTTGTAAGCAGACTACAAATATCTGAACCACAAAGAGATATGGTTTGAGAAATATATTTCATTGCCAGTATATTTTCAAAAGTGTACAAAAATCATCATATATCTACAGACTAAGAAGAACTTAAAGCAGTCATCCTACATAAAGTAATAACAATACTAAGCAGGAATAATGGCAGCAGGAATAAGGAACAATGCCAGCAGGAATGGGGCAGCGATTGTCCCTCTGTACTTGGCACTGGTGAGGTTGCACCTCAAGTGCTGTGTTCAGTTTTGGGCCCCTCACTTCAAAACAGACAATGAAGGGCTGGAGCGTGTCCAGAGAAGGGCAACAAAGCTGGTGAAGGGACTAGAAAACATGTCTTATGGGGAATGACTGAGGGAACTGGGGTTGTTCAGTCTGGAAAAGAGGAGGCTCAGGGGGAACCTCATCGCGCTCTACAACTCCCTGAAAGGAGGTTGTAGTGAGGTGGGTGTTGGTCTCTTCTGCCATGCCCATAGTGAAAGGACGAGAGGAAATGGCTTTAAATTGCAGCAGGGGAGATTCAGATTGGACATTAAGAAATATTTTTTCACTGTAAGGGTGATTAGATATTCGAATAGGTTCCCCAGGGTGGTGGTAGAGTCACCATCCCTGGAGGTGTTCAAGAGGTGTCTGGATGTGGCACTGGGTGATACAGTTTAGTGGTGATGTAGGTGGGCAATTGGACTGAATGATCTTGAAGGTCTCTTCCAACCTTGATGATTCTATGATTCTAATAAACAATTTGCCTATCAAATTTTCCTTTACTTCATCTACAAAACACAGACCAATAAAATTCATGCAGACTCTCCTTACAAACATATTTCATTTTGATTTATGATTTTCAGAGTGTGTGACAACTTACTTTCAAAAATTACCAGCACCCTAAAATTAGGTTCTGTGAGGCCTTGGTCAAAAATATGTTGACTACAGAAAACATGTAAGAGCATTTGAAGAATCAACATTACATGATATATTACAGACAACAACAATAAGGTAACTGTACTATCTTCCTATTTATCAATCTCACAGAAAAAAAGTATTTTGTGATTCTTTTAAGAATCACATACTGGCCTGTTGTTTTCAGAAACAAAAGTGTCAGTGTCATTAGTACAAGTAAAGCTTGTTTCTGTATTACCTGTGGTACCTCCTAAAGCAGTAAGAAGTTAAATTGTGCAGCTATGAACATGACGGACTTAATCCAAATGACATGTATCAAGATGAAATTTGGCAACCTGAAGGTACTTATATTGTAAAAATGAATTTGGAAGTAGGAGCTTCAAATCCAAATTGCTTTAATAACTGGTACGAACAGATTCATTCCTATTCCTGAGATTAATGTTACCACAAAGAAAGTCATATACCTGTACTTCAACTTGAAGAAAATACTGGAAAACATGCATGAAAAATGCCATTAGAAATGTAGTTAATTTCTCAAGACAGTCCTATTTGGTATGAAACAGATTACTACATAAACAGCTAGCTTAAGTATGTCAACCTAGGTCAAGTTCAAGAATTAGAGTTACAATATGTGTCTGTATTGACTGATAGCCTATTAAGCCAATCTCTGTGTTAAGCTTCTCTATCCCTTTTTTCTAGACCATTTCAAAAGGTGCTCAGTAGGACAATCTGCCGAACACAGTCTATGACTTGCTACTGATCTACAAAAGCTTTGTTCAGGGTTAGTGAGCAAAAAAGGCACAATTTAAGGTCATCTTCACAAGCTTTTGAAACAACTTATTTTTTCTATCCTTTCCATAGCTACCTCTTCTGCTGCTGCTTCTGAGAGGAGGCCTTCCTTCTGAGCACAGGTCACATGGAAATAAGCTCTGCACATCCCAGCATCACAACTAATGCACACACCAGTTCTGGCAAAACGTGGATCTTCACAAAAACTGCATTCCTTTATAAAGAAGGGTGGAAAATGCCACAGTTAATTATTTCAGCTGTGCTTTGCCTAATATTTGATAATTTACACCATACACATAAAAAAAACCCCAGGTATGTTTAGTCCTGTGTGGTACAGAAACCAAGTATGCTGCTTATAGTTGATGCTACTGAAAACTTCACCCCTTCCCAACCCCCACTATTGACTTCATTTTCAATAAGCAATGGAAAAGTGCTTAAACAACCTAAATAGCATGTCGGATGAATTTTTATATGAACTTCCATGTCTTGTATTCCCCTTCAGAGCAACAATCAAATACCACCCAAGCAATTAATGCATAATTAATTATATGGTATAAAAAAATAAATTACTGCTCAACAAATATTCAGTCATTCAACAAGATCATAGGACAAACAACAAAAAAAAGAGCAGGGCTCTGGATGACTGAAAACCATAGATGTAAGTGTCCTTTGATAAGCAACAACTGAGGAGCAAATGGGTGACAACACAGAAAGAATACTCAAGAATCATAAATATCAGTAAAGAAAGTTGTGATTCACATAAACATTGCATTGTGGCTTAAGCTACATCCATTCTAGGCACAGCTGTTCACAACACAGCAAACTGACATCCACTAATGTGACCTGGAAAAAAAAACAAACTTATTTTTCAGCCAGATCAATTCCTCAGTCTGTTTCAAAACAAATTCATAACAAACAGCTGTGCCGGTAAACTACAGTGATGAGCACATAAGCAGGAACAAGCAAATGGGAACATGGGCTGCTTCAGCTGCGCTGCTAATCCAGTGCATAAAGATGATCTAAAATTATATAGATGTGTATTTCTTCACCTCTCAAATGCTGAATACAGAGCAAAGCTGTGTATCACCTACAGAAAATATGTCCATGAAGAAAGTTAAACAACAGAAAAGAGTGGCGAAAAAACTGAGTGATTGAAGAATCTCAAAACACTACATAACCCACCCTAAAAGGGCACTCATTAGCTGTGCAACAGCAACACAAGACAGTAAGAAATGAAGTTAAAAAGAATATTATATTAAACTGCTTTTGCAAGGGGAAATTTAGCTAAGTAAGCTGTAACTTTCACATTTGAAACAGCAAACGGAGTTTGTTTACAGCCCTGCAAGAGTCATGAGTTCTCATCCGTGCAGTTCACTTTCACCTTACTCACAGCAATAAAACATGCCCAAACTCTTAGCCCTGCTCCTATACATCACTCATATTAATAAAAAAATAATAAAATTCATGAGTCGTTGCAACAACAGTTTGTAGGGCTTTGGGAACTTGCTCCAACTTTTTTTGTATACAAACACTTCTAAACAACGCTAAATGCCTCAGCAGGCCTATGCTGAGCATGCTCCTGATACGGCTACGTTGCACATGGGCAATCCAAAGTGTTTTAATTTATTTTCTATATTACGTGTATTTTTTAAAATACACATTTTAGTGTTTAGTACATTTTTAAAAATTTACTGCATACCTTTCATTTAGTATTCAACTTGACATTCCAGGAAATGAAATTGATTATGTACAAAAGAAGCAACAGAGCAGCAAGAGTGCTACCACTTTCCCTCACATTACCCTGATAGATTACCCTTCTCCACACTGTCTCCAATAGCTACGGAAATAGTATTTAGCAAATTACTGAGTGCTGTTCTTTGCCCATTGCAATGGTTTTCTGTATGGTTTGTGCATGACCACTTTTCATCTGGATTGAAAACATTTACATGTAAAACCATTGTAATTTTACAGACATTTTCCTGTTTAAGTTGAAGGGCCCACATTGTTGTGGGGATTTTTAAATACTGCTTTGCAACAAAGCATTCTAGCTTATAATTATATAGACCCTGAAGTAATTCTTATTGAATGTACATCTGTCGCTTTCTTAATAAACCTAACCTTCCATTTTTCCATTTTGCATCCCAGAAGTCCTCCTCACTTTCCACCCACATTTTGGCAATTTGCTACTAACTGACTTCAAAAGAAAGTAATTAGCACCTGCGTAAAAAAATAAGGGAAACTAAGGGGGGGGAAACCAGTGACAGAAATTATGAAGTGGTAAGGAAAATAAAAATGAAGAGGGAGGGAAGAGCAATGGTATAACAACCATGAACAAATTTCATCTCTTTTTTGGTCCTGAACATCACTGCAATTCCTATAAACAAGAAAAATAAAGTTGGCAAGATGTATGTTCTTCTATGTAAAAAAGTAAAATATAAAGCTACTCGTTGGCAGTATGTCTCTTTTAAACTTACCTTGGCACCATACTTTGAGTAATTCATTTCTGTAAGCGTTACTGGCCGCAGTTTGTCAATATCTCCAAATGCCACTCCTGGAACATAGAGGGCACAAACAATATGGACCCACCTACAACAGCAGATGAAATTAGGTTACTGTTATCAGCATTTTGTTCCTACATTATACTCACCATTTCCAGATTTCAAAGTGCCTTGTAAATGTTACAGATGCTAGAAGAAACATGTTTGAAGGAAAGTACATCAAAAGCAAGGAAGAGAATGCAGCTCACACATGGAACCACAGGGTAGGGCTTTTTTCAAAGCCACTGGGATTGCTCTGCCTGTCTGGATCAAGGGCTGGGCTACCATCACCTTTCTGTTCTCACGGCTCTCACATGGGGCTCCACACCACGTTTAATGCAAGATGAAATGTATATCAAAATTTTTTTGATATTACTTGTCTAAGGCAGACAGATACTTTCATGATGGGGCAGGAGGTGGAAAGTGGAGGAACAAAATTATACAGGTAGTCACAGCATTGAGTTCTAGGCATATAGCTATGAAGTACCTACAACACACCATCAGTCAGACTTTGCACTGTTGCAGTCAGTTCCACCTGTTAGTATCACCAACACTAACCAGTTTTAAGCAACACTGATAGGAGCTGCATTCAGTTATACACATACCTGAGCTGTGCTAAAGAAATGCCTATCTGAAACTCAGATGAACTGACTGTTACTTTACTGTTCTTCACCGCCCATAAACAAACTAGAGGGTAAAAGGTCTAAATCTTCAGCCCTGAGGGGCATAAAATGAGACAGCATGAATCTGGACCTCAGTGTCTAATACAACACAATGGTAAAGGTTTCAGCCTCAAGTCTGCCTTTGACAGACATCTTCATAATCTTCTGGAACTCCCAGTTACCAAAGACAGCCTTGCAGCAGAACACACATTTTCTTCTTACGTAATGAATGCTTTCTAAAAGATCCAACTCCTACCGTCACAAACCGTCAGTTAGTGACAAACTCAAAATCTGTTCTACACAGCATGCATGACTCCAATCAACTGAGACAAACTACTCCAAAAAATGTTCTTTCCAAAAATAATCTATCAAAATTCCAGAAACAATATTCTACCTCTTGCTAAGTCACTAGGTGTGAGCAAACTGTCATAGACAGAAGGTCGAGATTGCTACTTTTTGTTAAAATATTCAAGAAAACAGCCTTATAATTGCAGAAGTGTGCAGCTACCACTTTCAACCTACGAGCTCCTACATGACGTGGGAAACAACTAGAAAATGCTCCATTGGTGAAGACTAAACTTTCTGTTCTACTCTAATAGAATCACAGAATCTACTCCCTGTATTCAAAAAGACTCATGATGCCAGAAACACATCTTCCTTTGGAAAATTGCATTATGTGGGTAATGAAAGAGCCAATCTCCTTAAAAACCAGGGGTTCAACACAGACCTGTTACCACCCACTTAAATCCATGTTGCTGTGCTCTTTTTTTTCCAGTCTTCTACTACTGTTCAGCCTCTCTCTCTCCCTCCTCTTTGTTTTGTGTGCCAATTAAAGAAATTCAGTTGGGACCAGAGTAATAAGATCCTGGTTTTAGTTGCGCTTAAACAATCTGTTTATTAACCAGCTGTCTACAGTAAGAGAAATACTGAAGCTGATGGTTATACTGATCAGGAGATACATGTAACCCTGATTTCCCATGTTTCTCAAATCAGCACATTTCTCATCAGTGGCCCTTAGAGCTAAAAGGCTGGAATTTATCACATTCAGAATTATTAATTTCATGTTAATTATATATGACTCATCTGTCCAAAAAAAATTCCAAACAAGCAAGATATGAAAGGTTCAGTAGCAAGCTCAGAAATACATATACGTTTAAGTCTTTACAAAAGAAAACTATGATCTTGCAATGTACAAAATTGGTGGACAGATTGTTTATTTAGCATTTTCCCAGAAAATAGTCCATGATAATAATCAGATGACAGAAAAATCCAAGTAACAGTAAGAAACTACTTAGAAGCTATAAACTCATTTTACTCGGTAAGAAATTTCTGGGTAAATCTAACGTAAGTCACAACACTGATCCAGTGTCATATATGACAAGACTCCTTTCACCTGTGCATTTGAAAACAAGTTTTATCCTACTGTTAAATCACTCAGGTTTGAGATGCTAAGTGGTAAATTTCCATTAAAACTTAAAACAACGATTTGTATAAACAGAAGTAACACATCTCCACAATTGCTATTCTTAACAAAATCCAAGGCTCTGGTTGGAGGTTTTTGATAGTAAGTTTTAATACAGCCTCCTAAATGTACCTTCCAAAGTTCAATATAAAGATACACATCTTCAACAAGCAGCTGCTTCTCAATTTAATTTGCACAGTTTTTTCATGCTCCACTGGTGTATTAAATGCTGCTGCACTCTGTAGGAATTTATCTGTGATAAACCCAACAGCTGGCTGCTTGCTTCATACTGACCTTCTCAAAATGTTTTTGTACATGTCACCCAAGTATTACAGTATTACAGATTTAAACTGCCATTTCAGTGTGATTGGCACACAAGTGCCTCATTTCTTTAACCACCTATATGCGAATTCAGACCTGAATCTTTATTAAAAAACACACACAAGTCAGTCAAGTTCACAGCTGAAGCAATTTCAGCTGCTTTTAATACCAGTTCTAAATATTTTCCTGCTCATTTGTTTAGCTGCACATGTTTTAGAAGCTTGTAATTAAGACAAATTGGGTAATCAAAGAAGAATAATCTTCCTTGTTACTTTACCATCCATTTAGCTTGGAGCAATGATGACAGATGTTGATTAAGGAAGAAGAAAAACTCCATACTTAAACAAGGACAGAATTCATATTCTTGGATAATAGCATTTTGAGAAATAAAATTTCATAAATTCACATTTATACTTCTGAAACCAAGAGGTTAATGTGAAAAGGCTTCTGCTGAGAAATTAAGCACCTCATTATTCTAATGATTCATCTTTCACATAGAAACAGAGAAATTATTCCAACTTCATTATGAAGAGAAACTGAATAGATTTGGTTTGTGTAATTTCCAGCAGTGATATATATGAAGAATTTATTTTTAAAAGGTGGTAAGGGGATGGAGAAAAGTGGTGAGTTAAAGGTTTCTCTTATTCAGTAATCTGTTAGTATTTTAAGAAAAAAAAATGAAGTGGGTTGCAGTTTACCAAGTAAAATGAAAACATACTGGACACTGACCCTACCCACAGCCTGTACTGCCCCATTACCTTTGATAATTCAAATTTGTAAATAAATTATAGAAAGAGAGAGAGCACAGGAATTTTCTCATGGTAGGTAGCATTTGTTTTTTCTAGTACACAAGTTCCATTCATCTGGGAGAATAAACTCATGCCTATTCACAATAGCCATATCGCATTACCTAGTGGGTAAAAGTCCAACGACAACAGTAAAAAAATTGTTATGTCAATGCCCACAATAACCAAAGCAGGCACGTGCTTCTGCACAGATAACCAGTGTCACAGAGAAAACAGTTCCACATTAACCAAAATATACCACCATTTTACAAGAAGAAATATAAGCTATTTTTTTAGATGTTGACTGTAGTTTCTATGACAGTTATATGGGAAATTACATATATCGTGCATAAAATGCCTTACAGAACAAAGGAATAAAAAGGTTGAAATAAAGTTTGCCAGGTGATACTGATTCTCACATTTCCTAACTGTTAGACAATTGACTTCAGTCTTTTAATATTTTTTTTACATATTGCAGTATTATTATTAAAATAGAAAACAGAACTAAAAAGTACAATTTGTAAGGGAGACACACAGACACTGTTGAGCCTAAGACCGACCAGAAACTGAGGATCTCAACCCCAAAAGTATTTTAAAAGAAGCACAACTGCTCTTATGGGGTCAAAATTATTCACTACAAATCCTGACTCTTCAGTGTAACTTTTCTTTTTTTAAATAGCACATTATTTTCTTCTACTTTCATTGTTTTCCCTTTGTAAGATGCATGTGGAAGACATAAAGGGAAAAAAAGATTTCTTATACATGCTGTACGTATATCTCAGCTACAAATTCAGAAGTTTAGCTCAGTGTATATTCAGTGGAGAAAGGTAGATGCCTCCAAAGGTTATTACTAGCATCTGCATCCAATGGTCAAAGTTCAGTGTTATGAACACCCTACTTATCTCTATTCCCAACACAAACTCAAATTGTTTTTGCTATCAGGAAAAAATACAAACTGAGGAAGAAATGCAAGGGCATGTACAATTGAACCCACAAAACCTGAATCAAGGTTTTAGGACATTTTAATACCATATTTTCTTTTCTGAAGACAGACAACACAGTAAGTCAAAAAAAACTTTACAAGACATCATCCTGAGCTCTGCTGAGCTTTTAATGATGGCAAGACCAGATTGTTGCAGTATTAGCAACAGTAAAGTCTGTGTAAGACCAGAAAATAAAATAAAAATAAATTAAAAACCAGCAACCACCAAAGAACTGGGAAGAAAAAGGAGGCAAGAAAAAGGAGATTAATTTGTTTATGCACATATTACAAGACAGCTATATACTTAAGTGATAACATCCAAAATCTTACGAACACAGATGATAAGATTAAGCTTCTACTTCATTTTAACTCACTTCCTAGCTTTTGGGCAATCCTAATTAGAGAGGTCTTTGCAATGAGTACAAAACACCATGAAGACCACTACAAACCAGTGGTTGAAGAAAGTTGAAGAAGTTACATTTTGCCATTTGCTAGTACAAAAGCTGTTGTTGCACAGTATATAGCTAAGTGTAAATAGTAAATGTGTCAATGAATTCATGTTAAAAAACAGAAGAAGTTTTACAGTAATACATGCTGACATTTCTAAATTTTTAAGTACTTGAAGTGTTTGTACTAATACTGAATATTTAACAGTATTATTACTCATCCATCATCATCAGTAAGATATGTCTGCAGACTTTTTTATTACTGTACCTTTAACAGGTATGTTCAAATAGGATCAATAAAGCTTCTCTTTCCTCTGAGCAACCTTACCCACTAATTGCTGCCTTCCCATGTCAACATGATCAATGAAAAGCTTATGACTGGCCCAGCTCTATATATTACCACTTCCTTCCTATATATATAACTGTAAGATGTATGAAAGAAGAACTTAATTGTCATGGTCTAACAAGCAAGCAAACAAAAAAACACCCGCCAAAAAAAAGTGACACTAGCCATAAATCAGACATCATTGATAATCCTGCTCTCTCCTTTATTACAGAAAATTAGTTACCATTAATATCTGCAACTTCATTTCTTTTCCAAATGTGACAGGAATGGAAGACATCACATGAGAATTAATCTACTTATTCTCAAATTAGACCTGAACTCCATCCTAAAAAGTCCATCTCTGGCTGGAAATTATCAGCAGAAAAGCACACTCTCAAAAATCAAGATTATTTTGAATTATGAAAATTATAATCGTAATACACTGTTTGTCTGAATACCTTTAGTACAACTTCAATATAATTTTGCTACTTTTTTTCATTACCTGACTTCAGCAACACCCAGTCCTTAGCTCTCCTAAAAAATCATAGAGTTGTCCTCCCACTTTTGTGATACTTGAAAAGTCAAGAGGCTTGAGCAAAGTCTGTACAAGGTTGTACAAGGTTGCAGTGATGTTATTTTGCACAAAGCAAAATACTACAGAAAGTAGTAAGAGCAGAAAGTAGTAAAAAATACTTTTCCTTCCTTGAAATGGAGCACATGCCTTGATTTTCCCAGTGGCCAGCCACATACTTCTCTCAATCCAATACGACAAGAAGTCTGGAAGGTGTTTTCCCCCTTTATTACAGACTTCATCATCAGTTTTTGTGGCATTATTAACTAAAGAAGAGCACTTTGGTGTTTTCCTACTCTTCAGGATTAACCATGAAAGAAGCACAATACTACTAAGGCATAAAATGCCGCTCTCTTGAGGCTGATTAAATTGAACTAGCAGAACACATGCTCAAATTCTGCAGTGACTGAAGGCTGATACTGAACACTAGAAGCTCAGTCACCATCAGAGAACAACAGGACCAGCCACACCAGCTGTCCTCGCTAGAACACAATACTACCATTCAGCAATGAGGCTCCAGGGACTCAAACCCCACATTTCTCACTGCAACCTCCAACTACTCAATTTTTCTTTAAATTTCTGATTCCCAGCCCCTACTGTCAATAGTTCAAATCACTGCTTAAGTAAGAGAGGTCTTTCATGCCACTATCCCTGCAGATGTCTGAATAATGAGTAAGAGTTTACAGGGTATTACCTTTCTCTACAAAGGAAACCTTTTTGTTTAAATGTAAACTGCATTCCTGATGCAAACAAAAAAAAAAGCTCCTATCACCTCCACTAATATGTTTTTTGACAAAAAAGATGCATGACACAGGTATTTCAAAGGAACAAAGAAATATCTTCTAGTATATCCAGTAAGAAATCTATATACATGTAACAATACATGGTGACTTCATACTGAAGAACAGGATTTGTTGGTCCCTGAAGTAAATGGCGAACTCTGTTTCACCTATCTTTTGCTCATAGGTCCATAAATCTTCATGCTCTAATTTGCCTTAAGATAACATCTTCCTAATAGTATAATGGGCATGAAGAGTATCAGAGCAAATGAAAAAACAGGTGATTTACTATCTAAAGAGCACCCAACTCAAAAGTGAGGTGAGAGAGAGAGGGTATCAACAACCAAGTTTAATTTATTGCACTGTCTCCCATAGGAACAGACTAGCCCAAACCCAAATCTTTTAAATGCAAGATGACATCAAATACAAAATATCGCTTCTTCAGTCTTACCTGCCTGCATCAGTCTCCTTGAAGATCCCATCCTGGTTAGGACACAATTCACAACTAGGTGTGACACCACATTTACATGCATCACAAAACCAAGGTTCCGTGGAATTTTCTGAAGCTGAGCTCATGATAGAGTCACTCTCTCCATCAACACCATAGCAACCTACACACACGAAAAATGGAAGACTAATATAAGAAAAGACAACTATAGATGTAGATAGTTGTCAGTTACAATTTCATCAGGAGTCATTTACATTCAGAGGATACTGAGAGTCCCAAGAAAGCTTACATTTTTTCAAAAATTATCTTTAGTGTAAAAATCATAAAGAGATTCTAATTCTAAGAAGTGATATATTTCATGTGACTGTCTCAGATACAATTAAAAAACATGAGAAAGGCTGTTTTACTTTACTCTTTTAGAAACACTTGGTGTTCTTCTACACTATCCATGAAGAAGGAAAGTAAGAGAACAAGATTTAAAGCAACCAACAAAGACTGAGAAAAACTCAAAACATTTTTACAAATAAAGGAATATATTTCAAGTTAAATGCAACAAGCTAAGGAATTTGTGAGCATCTGCAGGCTCCTCTTGGGTATTCCTATCTTTCTGCTTCTCCCTACTCAGAAAATGAGAATTATTTGGGGGTGGGTTTTTAATTGTGGTATGTTTGGGGTTTTTTAGAGCTTAATTATGCCAGCAGTATCCAGTCAACAAATATGCACTCCACTTTCACATTTTGCATTCAGCATCCAAATCAACTAAAAGAGAATATACAGATGAAATTAAAAGGACTCTTTACATACTTTAGGGGTTGTATGACTGAGCTTAAAAGACCTTCTATAACTTCAAAACTTAAGTACAGTTTTTAAAGGGATTTAGATGGTTGTTATTTAAATTTTGGGCAAGAGTAAGAGTGTTATTACTACTGCAAATGACAAAAAGGAAAATCTTAAAGCTTATCACCACAAAATTATTTGTGCATATGCCACATTTTGAACATTCATCTGTTATTCAATAAGAAAAATATTATTTCATTGTCAATGCCTAAAACACAGTAGAGACTTTACTAAAAGATTAAGTTCAGCTATTTGTCAAATACAGTGATCAAGTCAACATTTGCCCTTGCAGAACAGTTAAATTATTGAATTCTGCAATTAAACAGCAACACAATTTGTTACTTTGGTTCATTAACCACTGACTGTAATGAATATATAAAAAAAATAGCAACAGTGCTCTGACTCCCCTTGTGACAGAAAGAGGTTTGCATAATAGACTAAAACTACAATCAGGAAATAAGCAATAACACTGTAGGAACCGTTTAAGAAATATGGACTTCCACTACAGAATGAGGCTCATCAGTAAGAATTAAATAGAAAGTCAGAATGTTTCTTTTCATTATAAAAGTATTCCAGAATAAAAGAACAAGTAATGCACAGAATTGCATTCACAGGCAAGTTTCATTAGGTATATAAAAGATCATATAGTTCAAACATTAGGTAACTCTATTTTCTTTATAATGTGGTATCAACTTTAAGCAGTATTCCAGAAAGTCCTTTTTTAAGTTCCAGTAACACAGTCTTGAATACACATCAGTAAAGCTCCTTTCAAGCAATTACATGAATGTACAGAGAACCCATTGATATCATAGAGTTGATGACTAATTAAGCTTTTCACAGTTCCTTCAGATTTCTTAACATATTAGTATTTTCCTAAATGTACCTATTAAAAATCGCCTAACACTACAGAAGCAATAATACTGTCATCATTCTATAGAGCAAAGTAAAATCCATTTATTTCAAACACTTGCTTCTTCACCAATTGAAAGTAATTAGATCTGCTTTTCTAACCTCAGTGTCATCAGTCTGCTAAAATTATAATTGTGACCTCCCTGACCTGTCTTACCTTCATTCTAAAATAGTTGCCTTATTATACTTACCAGTTACTTATCCCTGATCATTTTTTTTTATCTTTTCTAGACATGTTTGGTTTCAGTTTTTACCACTACACCTGTGACCTGTTCAGCATTAAGTCAACTACCTGCCCCCTTGACTGAAAAATATGATGAAGAAACTAAAACAGTGTTTAAACGCTTTACTTAAAATGCATGCTGCATTCCTTAATGTTCACAAAAATTCTGAATTTTGGATCTTTGGAATACCCGAGAGCCCCTTTGCAATTAAAGTTCATTAAACTTTTATGTTTGTATATTCTTAGATTACTGCATTACAGCTTCACGTCTGGCACCTTCTTGAATACCTCTTACAGTAAACAATAAAACTGGTTTACTATAATATTAACCTATGAATTTTAAACAAATGAAAGTCAAGAAGTTAAAACTCTCACAACATTTACTGCTCCACAAATGGCTTCTATATATCACAACTACAGCCAAGTTGTCTATCGAATATGTCATTTTATACAGAAAAGGAACTTCTTTATTCCCCAATTTTAAAGTTACTGCACTCTGTCAATAGCTTATTTTTTTATGTGGTTGTCATTAAAATGAAATTGCAAACACTTCAAAATGCTACCATTAAAACAATTGTTCTGAAATTCATACCACTGAGGGAAACAGTAGAGAGACCCAATTCTTGTCTTGGCTGCATCTGTTCCTCCACTTCTCTAGGAAGGTAACTTTTTGCTGGTTAAACAGAACATCTGCATATACTAACTACATCTACATACACTCTGAAATATGATCTTGTTATAAAGATCATGAAAACATGAAATTGAAGGCAAACTGTAGGTTTGAAAAATTAAATGTTGTATTCGAAATATGTTACATTCAATCCTTAAATGGACAAACACTTCAGAATAAAGGCATTAAACAATTCACGCATCATAAATTCAAAACAGTACTTTTATTTAGTAAATGGACAGTACTAAAGTACATTATTTCACAAAATGAATTTTTATACCAGACAGTAGCAGATCAGGGTAAGTGGCAAAATTAAAATGCAAAAATATTTTGCCACACTGTAAAGCATATGGTGACTACGCTATTGCTTTTAGCAAGAGAAATTTTATTCCCTGCCATACACATCACAGTAAAGTAAGAAACAAGTAGAAGGGACGGAAAAGAAACAGCTGGAAAAATGTAGAATTTCTCTCACTTAATTCACAGCTGCTAACTCAAGGGCAATAGCTGGTAAGTGTACTACCTGCAGTTATGGTACATGCTATGATACACAGCAGACATTTTCTTCAGACACGCTGCAATCAGTATGTCAAAAAAACTGGCACCACTGTTGGGGGTGTCCTGCTATTACAAGATCTTAGCACAAAAGCATTTACCCAGAATGACAGATTAATGCCTAAAGAAGATTTTTATAAAGAGAAATTAGAATTACCATCACACAGAAGTAAACACTCCAAAAAGCAACTGTACTACTACAAATTCAATAAGAAAGATTTTTTTCCCTAACAATGTAAACATTTTTTCCTTTTTCTTTTTCTTTTTTGAAAAAAAATATGTTGATATGTGAAATTAGAACAAATTTTAATTGATGGACTTATTGATTAATTACAGGCTGTTTAGACATAAAAGATTAATGCAAAGTATAAGACCAAGTATTAAATTAGCATTACATGTATGCTACTTACACAGTTTTAGAGGCAGTTACAAATTTCTGTCATTTTCAGGCAGTTATTTTTTCCACAAAGCTTCTAGATTTTTGGA
The DNA here is from genome assembly GCA_013398125.1 of Aegotheles bennettii. Lineage (NCBI taxonomy): Eukaryota > Metazoa > Chordata > Aves > Caprimulgiformes > Aegothelidae > Aegotheles > Aegotheles bennettii. Next base: position 87,451 of record VZRW01009002.1, read on the forward strand.
CGTGTCTGCAGAGCAAAGATAGCTTGCCAGGTCATGCAAGTGATATGAACATCACACAGCAAATAGTTTCATTGGAAAGGAAACTGAATTTGTAGCACAAAACTTGTCAGTAAGGCAAGTAAAAGTGTTAATTATTAAGGGTCCATGCCCCTATGTCTGAATCAGAATCCCCCTCTAACCCTTGGCCACGTTGCTGTGTTCCACGTGAACACTGGCCGTCACTCCCAGGTAAGTTATCACCCCTCTTGTCCAATGGAAGACCTCATGTAACAGCTGATTGATGCAAGCGAGCAAACCAAAATGAATACAAACCATGACTGAACAGGCAGCTACTGCACCAGGTACTCAGAAGGAAAAGGCGCTAGTACCAAATACTCAGCTGCACAGTAATGGAGCATGCTACCTTGTGCAAGAAAAGCCAAAACATACTGGAGCAAGGGAGAATGGGGATCTAGACTTGGCCTGACATAAAATGCAAGGCAGCATTAGCTTACCCTAATAAGAGGGTAACAGACTCTTGCCAACGACTACACCAGCATGGGGGATCGCAATTGAAAGGCTCACCTTCTCGTGAAGGGGCCACACTATCCCATGGGACCTGTCCTTTGACCAGTAGCTACAAGTAGAGCAAGAGTCCCCCCAGGGAAGGTGCCCAGAAGAAACAGGCTCAGCGCAAGGGAAGCAATCTCACAGCTAGTGAATAACTTCCTATTAAACACAGAGGCAGCCACCATAGAGAAACTTCTTCCAGTCACCTGAAAAGTTCTGTGCTAGACAGAAACTTTCACTTTAGCAGAACAAAAAGGCACAAGCCAAAGGTATAAGACCCCTCCCTGTGAAGTAAAACAGTTCCTGTAATAAGTCAACAAGGAGAGGGAAAACAAGGTCTTCATGGAAAGAACAATCAAATCATCAATACCATCATTCTGCAGGTCCCTCGGTAGGACACCAGTAGAGTGTGAAAGGAGTGCACTTCCTTCCAAATAAATATCTACAGTGCTATAGAAAACCAGAAAAAAAATATCTATTTATAATACAACTTGAAATTGCATACAAAAACTATGAAGAAAAACCCTGGGGTCTTTCAGCAGTTTTGCTTAGAGATTCTAAGGAAAAAACAACTGCCAAGTATCAAAATCAGTTCACAGTAAATGAGTGTATTATCCTTCCCAACTGCTGGCAAGCACAAGTAAATATCACTGCATCGATTTCTATCCAATTCGTAAATAGGAGCCTCTTCATTCAACACTGTGCTAGAAACTGCATATTCTGAAAAACTCAAAAGCTCAAACATTAGAACAAATTTCAAGACACAGCATGGTGTCTGCAGCCACAGCAATCCACCTACTGAAGGAAACTTGCAAAAAGAATAAATTCTTGGATTCCAACGTGTTTACAAAACAGACTCACTTATTACAGGAACACACTTTTCAAACCACAATTACATTCACCTATGCAGCCTGCTTATTTTTTCCTAAGACTTCACCTATTCAAACAGAATTTCACAACTGCTCTACATATGCTTTTAAGTATTTATTATTAAAATAAATTGTAAATAGCTACACATTTAACAGTAAGTGTGAAAAATTAACCAACATCTGTAGTCAATTAGCTTACACAGACTGTAGAACCCACCAGAAGAAACTAGCAATTTAAATCTTCTGAATTAATCTATTTTACTTTGTTTCAATAACGACAAAAAAAACCCCGCATACACATTGCGTTCTTCATACCAGTGGGACTATAGGGAATCTTTGCCTATAACACTTTAAAAAGAAGCATGGCAGCAATTACTTTTAGATTTTGAAATACTAAAATTCAAGTGACTTTTGAACTATGGAACTATTTTCCTGTGGAGGAAAGCCAGCTATAATCTTACCTCTTGTAGGGACAAAGATTTAGTAAACTAATAAAATGAGGAAGTGATCTTTTGAGGATTTTTAAGGCACTCCTCTGGAATAAAAAATAAATTTACCATCATTTTATTCTAAAAAGGCAGAAGATCATTTTTCTGTCACAATCATTCTGCAGTTTAACATGACCAACTGTACAATCAAATAAATCTTACAGAAGGATTTTCAGAGAGCTTCACAGCTTTAGGGTTCAGATGTATTGACTGTATGTACTGTTCAGGGAATTCTCAAATAGGTTTTCATATCTATCAGCAAAAGACACATTTCCTTTTCTCATGAGTTAATATTAGACTGTGCTAGGGAAAAAAGAAATCTATCAAGATTCTATAAAATAAACTTTTATTATCTTACTGCATCTGAAGTTTAATATATTCTGCACATTACTTTCCACAAACTTCATAGACACAGAGGGAAAAATTCTGCAGGCATACCAAGACACCTAAATTTAGGAGTCTAACACTTGTTACAGTGAATGAAGACCCAACTAATGCCCTCTGAGGCACCTAGAGGGTGATTCAGCTCATCATGAATTAGGTCAACTAAATTGCCCTCTAAGCTCCATTGACAGTGCTGATTAGCTCTTCAAAGATGGCAACAGGAGTTCAAGAGTTAGAGTACATGTTGACACTTAACATAATGCACCTGAACCTAAGGACAGAAATTACATCCCCAGTTTGCTAAATGATGTTAAGCAAAGAACTGAACCACAGCTCAATGCATGAAAAATACTGCTTTGTAACAATTTTCAATCAAAGATGAGAAAACAAAAGGGGAGGGAGTAGAGGGTTAATAAAAGTACTTCCTACCTGAAAAGGCATGCTAAACAGCTCCAAAAAAATTTAAAACTGAGTCAAACAAATCAAATAAATGCCTGTTATGTTTTTGAAGAATTAAAGCCTACATTCTTTTAATTTCAAGGATTGAAGTAGCCTATCTCATTTTCCTGGGAAACCTTAAAAAAAGTGAAGCCCTAAAAAGGTACAGGATATCAGAAATGCTAAAAAAAAAAAAGAAACCTGATTAATGAAGAAAAAACAGATTTTGTGTCTGTGTTAGTATCCACCCTATCTTTCATCCTCAAGAGAAATCACAACAATACATAATACAGCCTCACCATCCACGTAAGGCTGTTAAAATTCCCTATGCTCACCTCAGAATTATTCCAGAAGTCTTCCTTTAAAACCAGACCTCCTACATTTCTAACACACATTGACTAGATTTTGAAGGAATGAGCAAAACTATGATTTGAATATGTGTTAACTTTAAAATTTTCTTGTTTCAAATTGTCAGTGAAATTCTGAGAAAGTTCAAGGATAGCTGTTTTTACAACTAAATGCCATGGACAATTCCTTTTTCTCCTCCTCCCCATCTCTCTGCCTTTTTGGTACAGCAAAACTATATGTAAAAAACCCTTTCCTTTTAGAAGACCTGATAGTCTCATGATCTTATATCCCAGTTATGCAATCAAATTCATATATGAAAGACAAAAATACACTCAATATAATATCCTAAAACCCTGAAAATACAATGTACAGCTCCAGTATTTGCAAACTGTGATTCATTACATAGATATCAGTAGACCATGTCCTATCCCGTAGTTACTGGTATTTGCTTTGCTAAAGTAGAAGATGGATCTTTCACCACTAAAAAGGATTCATGTAGTATTATAAAAAATCACTTTCCAGAGTTCAAAAGCTTTGTGTTGTTTTTTATTAAAAGCAAAGCATATGCTTTCCTCCCACAATGAAAATGAAGGGCTGTATTACCTTCATGCACTGTTATTCCACAGTTGTCACACTGGATTATTTCATCAGCATCTTCACTGTTATCTCCAAGACAAACGCAACAAATCAAAATATGGTCCATTTTCTGGGAACTCCAATTTTGAGATTTCTCAAGGATCAATGAGTCCTAATAGAAAAATGAAGACACATGAATTACACTAGGAACTTCAATTTTATTTAAAACAAACAAAAGATCTGTTACTTGCTCAATTTTTGAACAACAAACAAAAACAGATAAAAAATTATTTTCACAAGACTAAAAGCTTCTTTGTTGTCAAAACCTTCAAACACTTCATTCACAAATATAACAGCCAGGAGAAAGGATGGATACAATCTTCTCCAAAGGCCAGAGGAGGGTGTTATTTCCTCAGACAGAAACATATGTCTTTAAATCAATTATGTTCTACAAAAAAGAACAAACACACACACCTAAGAAACTATATAAAAAAAAAAGGCGGCCACAGGCAATCCTGATATGTCTCAACATTCAGGAAAGTTGCTTCATTTTGTTACAATTTGTACCTTCAGAAAAAAAAACAAGTCATACGGACCTGAAAATTCTGAAAGTAAACAGCTAACACAGGCCTGCCAAGTTAACATGCACATAAAATATAACAAATTATCAACTCAGTTCTATTTTGTTATAATGCAAATTTATGTCTCTATGTAAACCCACATGATTTATTAAAACTATAATGACTTATTTTCTTCTGATTATATACAGAAGTAAGGATTTGCAGAACAAGTACACTGCTCTGTTTTGGCAACCTTCAATGTGAACTACACCACTTAAAACGAATGTGGGTTTTAATAGGGAATTTCTCTAAGGAAACACAGAAGTATAAAAAAAGCTGTATGTAACTTTAATTTTTTACAGAAACACCATTTAGGCTTCTTATTATTTTCATTGTGAGATACAGCCACTGTCTTCTGCAAAGTTTCTCAATTTCCATACATTATTTTTTTATACTAAAAGCAAACATTGAGCTTGAACTATCTTCATTAGTAATATCAAGGCATATAAGGAAATGTAAAACTAGGCATACTAGTGAAAAATAAATATTGTAGTATAAAGAAGTAGTTATAGTTTCAGAGCAGAGGCTGACAGTTCAAGCCCAAATGGCACCCATTCAAAATATCAGAGGTCTGAGAATATTGCGAAAGTGCTGTGGTACCCCACCAGACCAAAAAAAACGTGGAAGATGTCCTCTCAAACCTACTTTTCTCATTCTAATCCCCCATTTATAACATAAAACACACCACCAATGCTGTGGCTGTGTAGCCTAGGAAGATAAAAAGTATCATGAATGCTACCTAAAGTAGACCGTTTTCCTCGAGGATCTTAAATTCTTACACTAATCTATGCAATTATTTCATGATAGCCTCTCAATCTGATACAGCAAGCCTCCACACAAAATTTTTAGTGAATCATTAATGAAGTTTCTTTGTACTTTGCATCTGGGCAGGTATTTGGAGGGCAAGAAGGAGATTCTTTGCTTGATTTTAAAGCAAGATAAAGGGATAAAATAACCTTACCACCTAAAGCTGGGCTCAAATAGTTTACCTCAAGTAATAGAGGTGGCTTGTTATGTTTTCGATCTAGGAAAGGTCAAACGCATACTTCTAGCAGTTAGAAAAGGCTTCTGGATCTCCCATCCATTTTCTCTCAACAATGTAAGGAAACATGACCTATAAAAAAAAACCCCAACCCTAATCTAGAAGTAAAAATGAAAGATTTTGCAACCGCTCCCACAGGCATGGCTTGCTTACAGGAAGACAACTAATTGTGAAAAATACAAGATCCTCCGCTACAGAGTTCAGACTTACGGACCATTTCTTCTAACATCCTCCGAGGACAAACTTACAAAGCATTTTGTGGAAAGCAAGAAACTTGCACTTTTTTTTTTTTTTTCAAAAATACTGTGGCCCACCGTAACTCAAAATACCCACATTTAGCTTACCATTCACATTACAGGATAGGAAAATGGCAGCAGATACACCCTAACTTTGGCAGATTAATTGTGCAAGGGCACAGGCTTCTCTCCTACATCTCACAACCCACAGAAATCAGCCTTTTTTTTTTTTTTGACAGTCCGTTCAACATAAACTGTTATTTGGCTTCACTAACAGAAGTTTAAAAGAAATTTGTAATCTCTACTGTTACAGAAGCCCAAGGTCTGCTAATAAAAAAGAAAAAAGAAAAAACAAACCACCATCCCTATTACTTTAAATTAAATAAATATGACTTCATTCTTAAAACAACACTAAAATAACACTAGCTAATTAGGCAGTGAGAACATATGCAACATGGGCAAAAAAAAGAAACAAGCAATAATGGAAGGGCATCAAATTTGCATCTAATGTTATGACCCTCATCCATTACGGTTTACTTTATGTCAAGATAGCCAACAGATCAAACAGAGCAAAATAACTTAATTTTCTATGCAGACAAGGAGATGGAGTGATCTGGAACATGTGCTGTTCTACCCTGCTTAGTCCATGTAAGCACCTGAAAGACCCCATTCCAGAAGCTGACCCCACTATCTAAAGCATGGGAACTTCTACGAAGAGATGGTAACTGCTGCCAACTCCTAAACAAGTCCTGTTCCCTACCCAAGTGAGAGAAAGGATTTCAGCTACATCACTACTTAATTCCCATTTCTGTGGTGTTAATGAAGAAAGTCAGCATTTCAAACTATATGTCTATATACTTCCAACTTTAAAGGAATTTTAAAAGATTAAAAACTAAAATAACCACCTCACTGAGAATAAAAGAAACCCATAAAGTGGTAGAAATTATAAAAACAGAAAAGCACCATTTATCTACTAATGATGCTTGACTGTAGGAAAGAAAGCTAAGCTAGTCTTCTGTGCTTAATACAGTAGAAAAACACATAGTATTTCATTACAGCACAGGTTAAAATACTGTATATGCAGACCTCAAAATCTTTGTAAAATACATAAAAATAAAATAAAAATCACACAGAAATAAAAAACAAACTACCCAACTCAAACAACCCCGCCCCCAAACATCCATGCCCAAATAGTAAGAGGAGGAAGAACGCATACTAATGACACTACCACATGCTCAGAGTTAATCACCTAAACAGTCTTCCATAAATTAATTATGACTTCAGATATCTGGTTTTCTAAGAACTTAGCTTCTGCAGTGTAATAAGATTTTGTTACACTTGTGTGCTAGCCAGGATTTTTAACCTTGTTTTTATTATTATTATTTTAAAATAGTGCAGTAGTGGAGAGTACATTGTTATAATACAGTTGAGTATCAAGCTAAAAATTACAGTCTATAATCCAGTCTACAGATACTCACTGTTGCAAAACTTCTTGTTAAAGACCTATTCATAAACAGTACTTTGCTTTAAGTGCAGTAAAGATAAATTATCAGTTACAAAATCATAATTTGAACTTCAAATTTTGATTTTATCTTTTGATCAGTGTCCCAAATCCAAGGGAAGAACAGAATCTGAGGTCCCTGCAGACTAAGAAGCTTTGCAAAAGATACATCGGACACAGTTCTGGGTTTCTGAAACACGCCTGATTTTCCTAGTCAATGGAAATTACAGACATATTCAAGACTATATTCTTAAGAATGTAGACTCACATCTCCATTCTGATATGGGAAACAACTCTGAAAGAAAACTGCCTGTGTTTGAAGTTCTGATCATCAGTACTGGTAAAGCACTTTCCGCTTCCGAGCCAAGAGAATAGATAACAACACTAGAATTACAGAGCTAGACAAAGAAAGAAGATGCCTATATAAAAAGTTAAAAACGCCCCAGAATTATGTGTGTTTTTTTCCAATCACAATTCTTACTAGTAATTAAAGCAGCACAATTCATTTGCAATCATATATATATATATATAACACGTAACAAAAGTATCTGAAATGGAGACAACTGATTCTTCCAAATATCTGTTTAGTTTCCTGTTATTTAACACATTAAAATCAAGATTAAATGGAATAGCAGAACTTTAAATGCTGTCATACCACTATCATTTATCAAATGTTATGTTGACATTGCAACTATTTCTTGAAAATTGAAGGTACATTTTACAGCAACTCTTTTTACTTTGTTAAAAATTTTGCTACCACAGGACATGAAGTCAACCATCCTGACAATCTAGTATCTTAATTTTTCCACAGGCACAACCTTTAAAGCAACTGTGTGTATAAGAAAATAAAAGTTGTATTATTAAACACTTATATAATTTTCACATTCTGCAATCAGTAGATATTTAATAGTTCTCAAATGCTTTTTAGTACTGTAAGAAATTATGTCATTTGTGAGCATTATAAGCAAATTCAACATAACTTATCATGATCATCCTTTTTGATTTTAAGCCCAGCGTGCATATTCTTTTCCTTAGAACTCTTCTATCAGCGAACTAGCATTCAGACTTTGATGTTTGTCATAAAGAAGGGCTAGGATAAGGAATAACCTATAATTTAGCTACTTTATGACTATGTCACAGATGTTTTTAAGTTTTAGAACATTACAGACATACAACATTGATGCTAAAACAGAACAAGAAGTCTCACTAACACATGGTGACTTGCATACTGGACTTCCTGTTTTCTTTAGAACTAATCCAACCCCTCCTAAAGCCAAGAGAAGTCTCTCTATTGACTTTAGTGGCATTAGATGGGCCAAATGGTCCAAGCAAGGTTATTTAATATGCAGCACCTATTTAGCACAGTTTTGCTGCTGCGCTTATTCCTGTAAACACAATTCCAGCCAATCAGTTTAACTTCTCAAATTAACAAATAGCTACTGGGGAGGAGTTTCCGTTTGTCAACAGAAATATTATAGAAAGTTGGTTGCACTACCTCATTACTCTTGCTTTGTGAAAGAGCCAGGCTATCATTTGTCAATTCCTCATCATCTGCATTATTCCTGTTAAGAACTTTACTCTTCTTCTTCTTGGATCCTCCATCACTAGCTGTGCTGCTATTGTCTTCTTCATTACCTTCCTCATCATTGTCATCCTCATCACTTCCACTCCCATCATCTTCATCATCCTCATTATCTCCATCACTCCCCTCTTTGCGCAGTGCATTTTTTCCTTTTTTTTTCTCAGCAGTAGGCCGCCAGTCATTGTCATCTTCACTATCGTAGTCATCCATATCATTTAGTTCTTCCATCGAGACAAAATCTAGCAAAGGTCGGTTCCTGCGCAAATTCCATTTTTTTGGTTCACTTGTTTGCTCATCAGCCACAGCATCAGGTTCAGCTGCTTTCTCCTTCTCTTTCTTCTTTTTTGGCTTTTCTTCCTCATCTTCTTGCTCTTTCTTTTCAGTCTTAATTACCTCTTTGTCTGTTGGTGGCACCTCTTCTTCAGTGGAGCTTTTTGGCTGTTGTTCTTCTACTTTCTCTTCTGCTGGCTCCTCCTCCAAGATATTTTCTTCTGATTCAGTACAGGAACCTTCACCACTGTCCTTTGATGCATCTTCACTCCCATGACCACTTCCTTCAGAATCTGTTGAGCATATGAAAATTTAAAAAAAGTTCCGACACAAATGTACCCCCAAAAATAAAATCTGTTGAAGCAAGTTGTTAAACAAAAGAATGATGCATGTTCCTCCCTCATAAGGTAATCCACCTATTTTTTCAGCTGGTGTCCAAATACTGCTATTTCAAGTGGTATGTTGACAATCTGTTAAACATGAGTGCATTTTAAGATGGCAAAAAAAGATGGCAGAATTTATTAAATGAACGTTAAATGTTCCTTTGAACTGCAGCTCATATTAAAAATAAGCAGTAGCATAGAATAATTTTCATGTGAAGTCACATCTTAAAGAAAGAACTCCAGTTTTTAATTTCTGGAGGCATTTTCTAAATCTTCAAAATAAAGTAGCTATCCCATAGAAGAGGTTTAAAATTACAAAATTAAGAGTTTATGTAACAAGTAATAAAAATAGTATGGATAATCCCATACCTTCATTTCTAGTACAGGTTTGTTTTTCTAGGTTTGGAGGCTCTTTTAATTTCTAATGTTATTTCACTTATTAATCCCACATAAACTATGCCTCTTTCAGTGTTGCAGCTGCACAACAGTATGTAAATTCTAACCTTATACCACCCATATGTTATTGTTCTGCATGTAGTCACTATTTCCATTAATTAACACAGGCCAGTCTGTGCAACAGAAAAGAACAGAACAGGATTTGTATGGGAAAAAAAATAATCACAAAAATGAGGCATCTGTACTATAAAGTACATGTAAAAAATATTGAAAAAGATTACAAGTGAATATGTTAAATTTCATGAACACCTTCCACATTGACTATCTCTCATATTCACCTATTACTTTGAATTCACAGTATTAGTTTTAATGAAGAAAAACTCAGAAAATATTTTTTTAAATTAACAAGAAAATATAAAGTTACTTGATCCAGGACAAGGATCAATTAAGCAATGGCTACAGTTTTCAGTTTGTTTAGAGTCATCACCAAGTTCCTGATGCACTGACACAAAGATGCAAAGAAGAAACATGTTGATGCTTGCAAATGAAAAAACCTTAATCACTTTAGTCACCACACAAAAAAAAAAAAGCACTCAGTATCACCTTACACAGATAATTTCTGTGCATGTCCATCTCTTTATAAAGCCAAATAAAGAAACAGTGGGGCCATTGTGCTACACACTTCATGAGGCATTCATGGCCACTCCATAGAGCACTGCCTGTGACTAGCCAGTAATTCAATTGTTACTTTGATACAATGGTCAGTTTTGTCTTTTTCTGCATACACCTGTATATGAAAGTATTTGATGAGGAATTTATATAATTATAAAAAAAAATCCATCAGCACTACTACTGCTTATCAAGATATTAATGTTATCAGTCCCCTTATAAGCTAATAGAAAGTAAAAGTTTCTTGCAAACACTATAGCTTTTAGAGAGCCAGAAAAAAAGAGAATGCAGTGACACAAGTTATTGTACAATTTAAGAAAAGAGTAATTCAGTCATTTCCCTATGCCTACCAGCCTTCATAGTAGTAATGGAAATACAACATAACTAACTGAAGTTTTGAAATAGTAGAACACTCTCCAGGCATGCCTAAGAAATAAAAAACAGTACTAAATAATATGCAATCTAAAAAAATATTTTTAAATTACAATAGCTTTGTTTGCATCCATACTCATGGACCTGCTAGAGTGGGTCTAGAGAAGAGCCACGAAAATGGCCAGAAGGCTGGAACACTTCTCTGGTGAAGGGCTGAGAGCATTAGAGTTGTTCAGCCTGGAGAAGAGAAGGCTCCAGGGAGCAGCCTTTCGGTATATAAAGGGGGCTTACTAGAAAGACAGACTTTTTACCAAGGCCTGTAGTGACAGGAAAGGGGGTCTGGCCTTAAACTGAAAGAGGGTAGGGCATAGAGGATTGGACATAAGGAAGAAACTTTTTACAATGAGGGTGGTGAGACCCTGGAACAGCTTGCCCAGAGAAGTTGTGAATGCCCCATAGCTGGAAGTGTTCCAAGGTCAGGTTGGACGGGGGGCTTTGAGCAACCTGATCTAGTGAAAGATATTCCTGCCCACAGCAGGGGGTTGGACTAGATTATTTTTAAAGGTCCCTTCTAACCTAAACCATTCTAAGGTATTTTCCAGCTCTCACGAACACTTCGTAAGTAGCTCCTAAAGCCAGACTCTCAACTAGACATTTACATTATTAAATGCCACATGTATGTTTAAAAGAAAAGTGTATTTTTGTATCTCATTTCACAGGTTCCGAGTGCCAGTGTGCACTACTTGTCTCACGGTAAATACGGTAAATAAGTTAGTATGGGGTTGCCATGTTAAAATTAATTTAACTGGATTTTTAAGTTACCTCATATAAGCTTCTTTTGTTTTACTTCCCCACCGTAACTTCATGATGGTAATTTGTTAGGATGCTTTAATTGTGCTGTTCCATTTCTAAATACGCGTAAGAGTTCTTGTGAATTTAAGCTTCCACTTCATTTTTGGGAGGATCTCAGTCTGGGTATAGTTTGATCTTTAACAGCACTCTAAATTACTAACCATGATTCTTGTACATCAATACCACAACACTGACAATACTCTGTAGCTGCTTTATGTCATGCAAACGATATAAAGCAGAGAACAAAGAAACAAATACTTTAGTTTCATTCACTTCTTTCCTTCAAATTCTCTTTGCCTTCTGCCTGTTCATTATGCTTTGCACTCTCCTTTCTGCATGCATGTACACACCAGAGATGATACCTATAGTAAGGGATATCCCTCTTCTGTCTGAATGCACCCACAGTGATAGGTACTTTCCCAGAAAGAGCTATTCTGCGATAACAGCTATTTTTGCAGGTGTTCTTCTGTCAGATGCACTTTCAGTTAGAAGAGGCTGTAGCATACAATTTTCTCCTTGAAAGAAATTCTTAAAGAATGGCTCTTTCAAATTGGCAACCATATCAAGTCATTCCCTATGGGAGAGAAGTCAAGTTACTCTCAGTGAAAGATGGAGCCAGATACACTGTCAAATAATGAAGAATAGAGTTCCATTGAGAACAAATATGAGATAACAGTTGTGAGAAAGGCATCATTTATTTCTGTACACCTTGTACCTTTAGCTCTACTGAGCACAACAGCAGGTGGCAGTCAAATCTGCAGAGGGTAATTCAGAGAGAACATTATGCCCCAGAATTAACATAAGAAAAAGTGTAATAAAGATAAGCATAAGTGACTACAAAACTTCATGTCAGCTGTGAAGTCTTCTGTAATTCGTACTGTGCACAAGACTTCAGAGGAAAGCTACTGAAATCACTACAACAGTTATAAAATACGCTACCAGGGGTTTGCAGGACAATTATACAAGCAACTTTAAACATGGTACACCTGTGATTTATTTATTATTAATGTAATTTAAAAAAAAACATTCTAAGAAAAACCCATATATACAGAGAGTAACTGCTACGCTACGTAAATACATGTCCACCCACTCACAAAAGACATGCTGATTCTTCAATGCAGTATTTAGCTTAGCAAGCAGCTCAGTAAAAAAGTAGTTTCATTGCTTGTTTTCAAGTGAAGTTTGAAGGATAAGATAGTTAAAAGAAATCACAGACTCGATTTTGGGCTTGCCTCTTCCTCTTTTTGCACTGCATCCTGTCTGGCTGAGGCTTACCTAGGTGCTCAAAGCTGCATATAAAAAACACAATCCAGGATCCTGGAACATTGAAAAGGAGTGAAAAACCTGAAAAACTGAGCACGCAATACAGAAACAACTACCATGTCTGAAGTTATCATTATATTATTACTATAATATTATTAATATTGTTCAATAATAATCCATAGGCGTCATGTGAGAAGTCATCCAGCCCCCAGTGCGCTTCACAATGCTCTCTTTTTGAGGGCAGTATCAAGAACAGGTTACAGGTGAGGTTAATTCTTTTGGAGGTTAAAGCCACTTGATCACCATCATCTTCTCAAGTGGTCCCTTAGCCTCTTTCTCCCAACCACAAGGTAGAAAACAAATCTTGGACATGGTAACATGAAATTACCAGAGTATCTCTGCCAAAAATCACGTTACACACCGCGCATAATCCCTCACCCAGGCTGCCTGCATCCTGACAAAACGGGGAAAGTGAAAAACACTGCAAAAAGTCTTTGTCAACAACAGCCTCTGCCCACAAACTTCCTTACAAGAACAGCTCCAGAGTCACAAGAACTCCTCTGCACACCTGCTACACCAAACGTGCAAAAGCAGCTGTACTTCCTATACATCTGACCTAGAAATTGCAAATAATTTTAAAGACTCAAAAACACCTTAAGGAAATGCTTAAATTAACTAGAAAGTTCCAGTATTAATAACTAGACATAAAAATAAGGCAGGAAAATCTAGCTCACATATGGAGAGTATGAACTTTTAGACTGACAAAGGCAGAGTTGTGCAACTGGTAAATTCCTGATCGCATTGGACTATGAGACTAAAGCCACAGAGGCTCATTATGCTAAGACCGACATTACTACACTGAAAGCAAGAGTTGAAAAGCCTTAGTATTTCACTTCCAATGTAACTTCAAAAAAGAGAATCTAGCATCAGTTAGATATATGCCACTGGTGTTCTTATGCTACTTTGCCAGCGTGATTATTAAACATCGGTAAGCTACTTTCAACATTGGTAACGCTGGCAGTTAAAAAAAATGTCCAAAGTAACGGAATAGATTAAGATATTACTGCCCCACAGAGGGATATTCACTTCTCAAATTATGTTTTGGAAAAAAAGGATCTAAACTCTGTATTAACTGCATATGTAGACCAGACAGAGTAGGAAATTAAACTGATCATCGACCCGTGATTACGCTTGTTTCGAAAGACAAGTATTTAATTTAAGAGAAAAAAGAATGTAACAGGAACATAAATGAAAGTTGTTTAGTAAGTAGTTTCCCCACTTCTACACTAGCAGTAATTGTATCACACAGCATTTCAGTAGATGTCTGTTCAAGTTGAAAAAGCACTCAAAACTAAAAGGTTGCCAATGCTGACATGAGTCATTGGGACCTGCCTTATTTACAATGTTATATCAGAGATGGAATTGGTTACCCTGCCTCTTGAATTTGCTTGACGCTTCCCAGTTTCCCTGCTTTTAACGTTACCAAACTTTACTTGTTTGGGATGAAGTACTGCATGCCCCATGACATCCCTCAGCAAAGTTGCACTCCTAAATTATCCACAAAATTGAATTCCAATACAAATCATTGAAGACCAAGTTAGAAGATTTTTTTTTTCCCAGAAGCACCTAAGAGTTTCACATCTTGTGAAAGGGAAGCAACATCTGGGAGGCAGTAGAACATGTGTCTGGGACATGCTACGTCTAAGTCTCCAAGGCATTGTAAAAACTACATGCTCAAGAAACACTTGAAACATCCCGTTCTCACTGAGCATGTCTAGACTCTCAGGGGTGGCCAGGCTGCAAAGGGACCATCCCACCAAGCTGGAGTTAATAAAGTGCAGAAGAATCTTCTCAATGTGGCAGGGAATACATAAGAGACATACACACATAAAAGCAGAGATGCAAAACAAAGTAAAGGAGAGTAGTAAAAGGAGTAGTAAAGGAAACCATAAAAATCCTGTTTGAGACTGAACAAGCCAAATGACACTGAATGGATGAGCAAGGGTTCTGCAAGGTACAGACAGATTGGAAAGACAAAGCAGAGTCACAGCAAGGAGAAAACAACTGAAAACAATGTCACCCCACCACTAAATCCACCCTGCCCAGAGACTGAAACGAAAGCCTAGATTTCTGTTACAGTACTCCTCTGCTGTCAGTAAACACACGGAAGAACAGAAATCTCAGCATTTCCAAAGAGAATGCAAGTTCAGAACGCTTGTCAGTCACTCCAAAGAGTTACTTCAGTGGCGGACATCTGTATAGATAAAAGATCTCACCTGGGATGAAGATAACCCAAGAGAATATAATGCCCATATTTTCCATGTTCTCAATGGAAAAAAGCCCCTGGGAATTCCACTCTTAGGGACTACATATTACATTTGCAAAAGTCAAGCCTTGAAATAATTGTAACAATTATGATTGCACAATTATGATATTATTTACTAGTGACTGGCTATTCAATATTTTCTCTTACCTTCACTGTCTAATGAAACACCCTACAACTTTTCTGTTGCATATCATTTTCACAGAATCACAGAATCACAGAATCTAAGGGGTTGGAAGGGACCTCGAAAGATCATCTAGTCCACCCCCCCTGCCAGAGCAGGGTCACCTAGAGTACATCACACAGGAACGCATCCAGGCGGGTTTTGAATGTCTCCAGCCAAGGAGACTCCACAACCTCCCTGGGCAGCCTGTTCCAGTGCTCTGTCACTCTCACAGTGAAAAAGTTCTTCCTGATATTCACATGGAACCTCCTATGCTCCAGTTTAAAACCATTGCCCCTTGTCCTATCATTAGTTATTACTGACAAAAGCTTGGCTCCATCATCCTGACACTCACCCTTTACATATTTGTAAACATGGATGAGGTCACCCCTCAGCCTCCTTTTCTCCAAGCTAAAGAGACCCAGCTCCCTCAGCCTCTCCTCATAAGGGAGATGTTCCATTCCCTTAATCATCTTAGTGGCTCTAATTTTATTCTCAAAAACAAACGTATTAGTTTCTTCATCAATATTTCAGTACTGTTTATGACTGTAGTATTTGGGTGCTTCACAAACATTTCTTTATACTACAATAACCTGTACAGGAAAGCAAAAGTGGAATCTCCATTGTGTTAAAAGGAAATGAATTACAGAAAGAGAAAGGTAGTTGCAACTTTTTATTTCTAGACCAAGGCACAGGTTTTTCAGAATACCTAATATATGCATTCATATAGAACATTACACATTTTAAACAGAGCTCCTACTAACCTCAATTGCAATAATAATACATATTTATTCAAATCAGGCTCCACACTCAACATCAGAAGAAAAAGCTTTTACAAACACCTTTAAAAATTTGAGTCTAGGAAACCTGTAGCAGAAGTAGTGACAGAATCCAGTTCTTCAAGGTAGCATTCAGCTATGCTGCTCTTAGCTACACTGAGATAGAAAGCCAGTACTTAAATTCACACATCATTCTTGTTCAGGGACCACACTACATTTCTCTGCATCATTTCAATTTCTGTATATGAGCTGCCAAAACTGACCAACTTCACCGATGAGAGAGAAGAAAAGTGGTAAATCCTTGCTTCAGAATCATGCTGGAAATTATTCTACAACTATATACTGATTTCTGACAACAGTTCATTTCTGACTGCTCTCACTAAAACAATTTTAAAAAATTGAAAAAGAAATTAAGAAAAAAAAAACAAACCCCAAAGTATGCTGTAGTTAATTTAACAGCAAAACTTCAAATAACTGATCTGTATTGTTAAACATATTATTTAAAAATTTCAGTTGAGTACCATCATTTGAAGTCACATATTTGTACAGTCTGACTCCAAAGGGATAGCATTTTGATTGATCCCACATTAAGATTTCATACAACTTTCCTTTTAAAGGAGCAAATTTTTCAAGATATTTACAAAAAACAGAAAAATACAGTGCTTTAAAATACGGTACGGCTACTTTTTACTACGTAGAAACAGAGAAGCCATTTAAAAATTACTTAATTCAATATTAACATAATTAAAAGCCTGTAGGCCTGAAAACTATTTACGTTTAGTAAATTTACAAGAATATAACAGTTCTAAAAATCAGTTTCCCTAAAGAGATGTCAGAATGATGAGCTCTTTAAAGTGGAATAAGCAGTAACTGCCTGTTGGTGTGACCTAAATCCAAAAGAAAAAAAAAAATCACTACACTGTAGGCAAAGGCCGTATCTCCTATGAATTATTTTCTTTTTTGGTGGAAATGAAGGTTAGGTGATTAGAAATATTTTCTGTGTTTAAAAAAATTTACCAAGGCATCAGAACTCTGAATACAAAAATTCCTTCCTAAAAGTACTTAATACCACCTTCTGAATTTCCTACTGAATCTCATATTCACAGAAATCTGATAGAACAACGAACGTGTGTGAAAGTTTGAATACTCGGGGCTCAGTCTTCCTAGACTGGCACAATATTGTCTACTAGCACATATCACTTAACATCCTAAAGCACATACATATGGATGCAACATAATCAACAGGGAGTAAACAACTTCAGAATTCTTTCAATTCAGTATTCAAATAGTCCATTAACTTTTAACTTTCAAATTTGTTATTTTTTTGTTTTTTTTTTTAAACACCCATATGTGCACTTGTGAATTAAATAAACATACATTGCAGAGCTGTGGAATTACCATACTTACGGGATTTTTATGAGTGCACGAGTGCATTTATGGTCACTTTCAATGTAGAAAGATTGTTTCTTCCTTCCGATATGTGTATTTTCCTTTGTAAGCAAACTATGCAATGATATTCTGAATTCAAACAAATACTAAATACTGATTTGCAACAGGCTGCACATGGAGAGATCTCTACAGTCATTGAAAGGAAAAAGATCATTAGCGCTGACTGCAATGAAGAAATATACATTATGCTTTGATGGCTGAATCCAGTGAAAAAAAGGAAAACTTGTTTTCTATCAGCAACAACCCAGAATTTGTCTAGTAGGGCTGCCTGAGTGTATGCACACGTGTTCTTTATATATATATATAACACGTTGAAATTATTGATTTATATATACACGTGTCTAAACAAGTCTCTTTATTTCAGCACTTCTTCCATTTGATTTTAAATGGACTAGGTACAGCCAAGTTTAAGGCTATGTTATACCAGCTTCATTTTGAATCAGCACAGATGTTCTGTTTAAAATATCCTGGAACTACTCATTTCACTTGTATGACACATCAAAAAAGTTTCTTTTTTATTTCAACTTAGGAGGTTA
The DNA here is from genome assembly GCA_013398125.1 of Aegotheles bennettii. Lineage (NCBI taxonomy): Eukaryota > Metazoa > Chordata > Aves > Caprimulgiformes > Aegothelidae > Aegotheles > Aegotheles bennettii. The sequence goes on from VZRW01009002.1 coordinate 105,539, forward strand.
TTTGTTTACTAACTTCCTATTCCCCAACTTCTCCAAACACTCGCAACTTTCTGCTGTCACATTGGAAATCTTTGAATAAAGTGTAAAACATCAAACCCTGCTGCTGCTTCAAAGTGTTTTCACTAAATTATAGCAGAACATTAATTTATACCACAAGTGATAGACATAAGTTCTGAAATGTTAAAACAGAGCTATGTGAGATACATGAACAGCAATTATAAAAAAAATATTTTATAAGTAGAATTTTGGGTTTTCCTCATATGCTTGTTTCAATTCAGTGTTGCTTTTTTAAAGGGAAAACTCACCCAACTTCCTTAAAATGAAACGGAGATTAAAATACTCTCAATGCTAGTCACTGACTCCTCCCATGTGTATATGCAATATCCCAAAAGTCACAGAGGATTATCATTTACAAATGAATCCTCTACATTTAGACATAGTTGAGTCAGGAAGCTTTATTGATTATTTTTAATTAATGATTACCTTTTGATCAAATAATATATTGCGCTGAATTATGTGTCCAACTGCCATACTCCATTTCTTATTCTCCTTTTCCCTTAAATCTTGTCTACACTACTGTTCCAGAATAAAGTGATTTTCTTCAGGAACTAAAAATCATTTCCTTTTATGGCAAATTGTCTTTACAAAAGACAGTGCCCTTCCCCAAAAGAAAGGATCAAAAATCCCCAGAACAAGATTAAAAAAATAAATGAAACAAGCACCCAAAAATCTTAGCGTGAAACTGGAAAGACGACATCAGTTTTACTCTCTTAAGTCACTGCAGCCTGCTTGTACCTGACAACCAAGGGAAATATGTCTAAGCATGGGAAAAAAAAAACAAGGAGCATTAGGGCATATCTTAAAACTGGCACTGGCAAAATGATTATTAAGCATTTTTAAGCTCACTCATAAGAAAGAGCTTGCCAGATGTTAAAAAATAAGCCTTTAAATGGAGATGGGGAATATTTTTGCAAGATACATTCACATCAGAACATAGATCAGCGTCCCCAGTGCAGAGATAACAAAGTGAAGTTACTTGACAAGCTGCCTTAATGCTTCCCTTACATGTTATGCACCTCTTTGCTTATTTCCTAGAGCATATGCCACAAAACATCCAATGTGCAGTTTGATCACAAACATGGTCCTTGCCCCTCCTTTCCCTTCTCCCCAATCTATTTGAATTTATTCATTTTATTTTGGCAACTTGTTTACTTTCAGTTTCTGTGGATGTTCACTGCAGATATAGAAATCCGCACACACAGAAAAGACTGTAGAACAAAACCGCTCTGAGGCAAGGATTTCTTCTAGTATGAAATACATACACCTTTCTGCATTGCTATCTGAAGGTGCACATTGTTTGTCTATTGTAAAAAACAATAAAAACCTGAACAGATTATCTTTCTGCTTAAAGTTTTCACTGGTCAAGTGAAATTAACCTTGAGAAATAGGCAAGTTCTTAAGTTCAGAACAAACTATTATCCAGACTGATTCAAAACAAAATGGCTTTAGAACATTCCTATTTCAACACTAAATGCAGTGAATATTTCAAAAGTTATCTCTACACTGAAGAAATGAAAGGCAATAGATACAGCTAAAAGCAGTCAGCACAGATGCATCTGCCAAAAATTTCTTGATAATCATTAATTCTCTGTTGAGAAAAATATCAACTGCAATTGGAGTACTGCGTGGATGTTTCATTTCATCGGCTGTTTCCCATCCGCAGCGTAAGAACTTCCAGCTATCCAACTGGGTCACGGAGCTCCGAGCGGCTCCCAGCCCCAACACTCCACTGACACCATCCTGTCTCCCAAACGACACCAAATGAGCAGCCACGAAACAAAAATGAGGTAATTCTGAACCGAGAGGTGCAGAAGTATATTTACCTGAAGCATCTCCAACTTTAAAATCACTGTCATCAGAGCTATCATAATCTAACGCTTCCAGCAGCGAAGCTGCCAAAGGCTTCACTTGTCTCCTCTTCGAGCTGCGGTCCACTGCGGGAAAGGAAACACAGCATTGTCACCAGGGGCCACAATGGGAACTCGGCATCGTTACACACATTCGAATGCCAAGGAAAGGCCGGACGGCCGTGAGGGGCAGGGGCAGGGGCAGGGGCAGTGGCAGGGGCAGGGGCAGGATGTGCTCTGTGAGTTGGAAGTTGAGAAACTACTCAACC
>VZRW01009002.1:108257-125419 GCA_013398125.1 Aegotheles bennettii
CCCCCGCGGGGACAGGGACGCGCAGACCCAGGAGCCGGGAGCGCTTGCACAGAGTGTCAGTGCCGCCCCGTGCGCTGCCAGGGAGGGGCCTGCTCGGGACCTCACTGACGAGGAGCAACAGCTCAGAGCCCGGGCTGGCACTGTTCCCCGCGGGGAAAGGCAGCATCGTCAGTCTGCTGTTAGCTACCCCCCCCGGGCTGAGTCCTTGTGCGCTGCGGTGCCTTGTCAAGCCCGTTCTTAAACTCTTGAAAAACAGCAAGCCATGCATTCGGGGGGAAAAAGGGAAGGAAAAAACCCCAAACCAGGGATTTTTGTTTGAGCACATCACTCAAGTCCAGGTGCAAACAACAAAACCTAATGGAGAGAGCTGGGCAGCGAAGGAGAACAATGCAGGGCCGCTGCCTTTTGCAAGAGTCCCAACACCGCCCCACTGCGAGAGCCACCCCCGGCCCTGAGCCCCTGGTGCCACCAGTCCCGCCCGTGGAGGCAGCACAAAACCCTTACGAGGTGTTTAAAAAACCTGAGAGGATAATCTCCTTTTTTTGGCTTCTCCCCTAAACTTGTTTTCATAATTAGAAGAACGAGGACATGTTAAAGAATTGCTGCTCTGACATACTGGGATGACTTCCAGAGCTTGAGGATCAAGAGCAGTGCCAAACATGAACGCTTGCAATGGGACCGTAAGAGCGTTACTGGAAGACGTGTGTTGAACAGTGCATAAATGCAAGTAGGGTCAGAGTAGTTCTCCGATGAAGCATGGAGGGAACGTAAAGTTTGGCAAGTATATGGCCCGTGGCGAGAGCCTGTGCTACATTTAGCACAGCTCTGCATGCAGTGCCCACGCAAGTCTTCCCAGAGCCAAAACTCCTCTTGGTATTGCAAAGACAGACAGTGTGTTATGGGCACTACCAGTCTTTTTTTTTTTTAAATAGAGCACAGAAATGGCCAGTTGGCGTATGATGTAATTATGCATCTGAAATACTTTCAATAATAATTTTCTGTGTTTGAGTATTTGGAAGGACAGAAAATTCCAAAGAAAAACGTGAGTTCTATGTTCATTCTGTGCTTGAATTTCCTAGATTTTTTATAGCACATTATTGCATTAACAGTGTGCTCACGCAGGCACCTCCTGTGTCCTCCATCAATTCTTCAGCTACATAAGTAGCCTGACTGCAACATGAACTCCTTTCCTGAATCTCTTTTTGCCAGCCCTATCCAAATCTGCTATTGGCTCATGCAGTCTAGTCTTTACTTCAAAACTCTGATCAGCTTTCCTGTCCCAGTAGGAGTTGCGTATGTCTTAGCTTTTCCCTCCTTCCTCTGTCTTCCCCATCCTACTTTCTCTTCATGCACGACTGCAGTCTCAATAGGACAAGTAGCAGGGCTCAGATCTCTTCGTTTAGACTCCGCCAATCCGTGCTGACATGTGCAGCAACAAGTTCTGCAGTATCCCCTGCCTGCCAAGGGACAAGCCCCTGATCCTGTCCCATACATGGTGACTGGCAGGACAACTCAAATCACATGTAAGGGGAAGGAAAAGTAAACAGAACTGCTCCCAAATTTGGCTTTATGTAGAAGAGCAGACTGAGGGACACAGACAGCTTCGAAGAATGAAAGCTTTCAGCGCATAACACAGGCAAGGGAAGGGGAACACCCTGTAGAGCAGTGGAAGAACTTAGATTCCTTTAAACATGAAAGTCAAAGCAGATGTCTGACTTTCAGTTCAGCTCCCTGGGGCAGCCTGCAATGCTAGGATTATTCCAGTTTCTACCTACACAGTTCCAGAAAGAACAGGTGATCAAGCAGAAGTTAATTAATGGCTGCCTGCCCCTGCTCCTCATCAGCACCTCATGTTGCCCAATTGCTCCTTCCTCCTTCCCCCTCTGTCCTCTGTCCCATGGCTCAAGCTTTCTCAGCTCTTCTGTCTTACTCTTTCTTGTTCCAAACCTTTCTTTTTATTATTCCTCTTCTTTTTTCCCCCCTCCAAAGGAAGATTCACACTTAGCTTTATTTCTGTAAATAGCATGCACACATTCTTTGTCATCTTCTGTCAGCTTGCATACTTCGCCCTCATTCCTTGATAGAAAAAAACCTCACATCAATGAAATGAAAAGAACTGCAAAGTACCTAAAATTTATTCACAGTTTCCCTAAATTTCTGGGCACTACAAACATAGGGTTTACCAACAAATCCTTCACATTTAGTAATTAGAAGTAAATAAAACATACAGCACAGAGATTAACTATAACTACCAGTTTAGCTTTTGATCATAATTCTTTGGAAGTTGCTGGCTGTTAAAACATCTATTAAAATAAAAGTCCCCCTTAGTAGATGCTAACCTCCTTTAGTAGAGTCAAACTATTTCAAATAAAAGGAAAAGAAGGGAGAATTCAGTGAAAGAAGCCTTCACAGAGAATGTCTGATCCCCTTATTTCTGCAAGGCCTTTGCCAATCTCAGCAGATAATCAAGGACGTTGAAATGTTCAGTTGCCTTTTTGGTTGAAGAAATGAGGTATTAATGGCACACTGCTGGGACCTGGGCACTGTACTGACATTGCTCTATCTATTAGATCTATCTATTAGATGTAAGTGTTGTGAGTTTAGCACCTTTAAGTACTACCCTCATACACATAGAAAAATTTATCTTAAAAGGTCATTTTTAGAGCAAAATTATGAAGAGCTAAAATAGTACATCTAGTATGAAAATGTCATGGCAGCTCCATCACTATCATAATACCCAAAAAAATGCCTAGAAATATTTCTATATCAGGTCGTGTCAAGAACATCAGGTCTTTCAATTATCTCAGCATTCCAGTGGTTCTCTTCAGGTCAAGCCTTGAGTGCACAGCCTGTTGCAAGAGTAGGTGTCTGAATTTCCATTTCAGGGCTGCTCTTCAACCGCTAGAGAAAGAGAAAAAAAATAATATCTTCAGACTGTACTTTTGTCCTAAGAAAAGAAGAATCTTTGTTGTGGCTCTGTAAAGACCATTTTAGAAGGAGTTACACAATAGCACGTCAGCAGAGAATACAGTCACACTCACATAAATTACCTTAAAAATATCATTCTTAGTTTAATGAAAGTGTCAAGTTTTCAAAGAAAGAAATACAATAATACAGCATTTCTTCACCTAGGGAATAAACTCAAGAGTAAGTATGTTTTTAACTCATCCATCAACTGTGAATGGAGAAATAATAGTATGAAATCCTGTATCTATTTTTTTTCCTGTCAGTGAGCAGACAGTTAAAGCCGTGACCTATCTGTCTGAATCCAAACAGCAAAATCTTTTCTTGTCCATCAAAACATCACCATCCATAGTAGGGAGACTGACCTCTTCAAATACCTTTCCAAAGAGAATTGTTCCAGCTTTCGCTCTTTAATGTTGCCATTACAGCAAGCACCTCTCTCAGTGATCTCTGCTCTTTTGTCTAGTATTATATGGTAAAATATAAAGCGCAATAGACTGGATCAGATGTCCTTGCTGTTTTAAATTACAAAAAGAGGAAATCCAGTATCAATAGTCTCTGAACAATAAGAGTTTGAAGTAATAAATTGCAGACTGCTGCAAGGTCTACTGCAGTCAAATGCTGCCAGGGAATGTTCCCATCAGATAGCAAGACATTTCTTGCACTCCTTGGGCCTCAGTCCACTAATTGTGGGTTTTTTTGATTATGCGGTACACAAGTTGTTAGAGTCCAGGAAAAATAAAAATCAACAGTAAATATCTTCAATAGAAGAGCTTTCTGAATTTAAAATGTATAAATATTAGGATTGCAAAGGTAAGAAATAATTAGGATTAGGGCTACTTATATCTTTAGTTCTGTGTAAACTGTCATGCTAAGTAATGTGTGTCTTTTTTTTAGGATTAGGTAGAGATGGGCCCCACTCCCTGTTTTACTTGCTGATACAGGATTCAGGTGTTAAAACCGAAGATTAGGAAGGATGGATCTGTACTTCTGTTGCAGTCAGGCTCCATAAATACTCAACAGGTGGCAGACTCCTGCCTTCCATACCCTCTCTTCCCCACTCTGTGTTAAGTTCCAGTCCTGCAATCCCTTAATTAAACAGGTATTTTAACAAAAAAAAAAAAACAAAAGTAATTTTGTAGATTTTTGTCAGCCCAAGCTTGACAGATCTAAAAGAGAGATCTTCCCACCTGCTGTAGCTATCTGTTCTGCTTCTTGTTGTATGCTTGTATTTCCAATCCATTTGGGGCACTTAGTATTTTCATTTTTGTTTTGTTTTTCTGCCTATGATTTATTTCAGGTGTAGTGGAATTTTGAATCATGATTAAAGTTCCTAGACATAAAATCTATAGAAGGAATATTAGTAGTTTTTATCATATGACTTTCAGTAGCAAGCTGAACAAGTAAGCCATGTTCTTTTTGTTTGTAAAGTACATATAATTTGGGCCGTTGTATAAAGAAATAAGAATAATTAATAAAGAATTGTGAAGGTATTAGACTATAGAGGTGTTGTACTGGCTCAGATTAAGGGTCTATCTAGCCTAAGTGGACAGTCAGAGAAAAGCAGGAACAGAGCAAGTATATATGAAATCAGGATATACTGATTTCCCAACTTCCAACTATTTTCAGCTTTGGGAATTTCTTGATCCTGATGTGGTTTGTCCATTTAGTGGTCTGTAATGAGTCTTTCTTCCATGATTTTTTCTTCGAAGAACTTGTCCCTTCTCCCTTGTAACCCATACAGAGTTACTTATTATCACAACATTACTTGACACAGAATTCCACAGATCATAGAATTGTTTTGGTTGGAAAAGACCTTCAAGATCTTTGAGTCCAACCATCGACCCAGGACTGCCAAGTCCACCACTAAACCATGTTCCTAAGGGCCACATCTACAATATACACCTGTAGAGATCTACCACATTATGTATGAAAGCAAGCTTGTTTTCTGTTTTGAACCTGGCTCCTGTCTTCCTCTGCTATACCTCCCAAATCATCTCTTTCCCAGGCTGAAGAATCCCAGCCAACAGTTTCCCATTTCCTGTATTTACATCCTTTGGCCAACCCTTTACCAGCAGATACAAAACTTGCAAGTTTTCCTCCTCAGCAGCATTATCGTTTCAGAGCCTTGTGTTCCTGTGCATTTGTGAGCTCTTTCACTGTCTACAGTTTAAACACTCAGGTACAATGTTGTAGATTACAAGTGTCAAAATTACAGTGTCACCAATAGGCTCTTCACCCCCCGTAGGGCAGTCTGGCTGCCACTGCTCAAGACCAGCAGTGAGGTGATGTAGCCCTGCGACCTTGGATCAGAGAAGCCTTGCTGGGGGCAGGGGCCCTGCAGCTCTGGAGCTGCATTTAAGCTCAGGTCTTACCTGTGGTCCCTGACTGAACAACATTGCATTGCCTTGCCCGATCTTACCAGCATCTTGCCTGATCCTGAATTGACCATTGATGTGCCTCATCACTGTGCAGTGGCTGGCACTCAAACCACTGGCTGACCCTGGTTACCATCACCAGACATGCTCTGCTCTTTTTCTTTGAGTACGTTGGCATTGCGCCCTCCCTGCCTTACTCTCAGCACCAGCTCCTGGTGCATTTTCCCTTACAGAGCAACTCCCTCTTACAGGACCCTGACACCTCATTCAGATGAATTTCAGATAAAATATTCCCTTTACTCTGAAACTGTCTTCAATTCATGATGAATCTGCATTCTTCCTACTTGCACTATCTAATCAAGTTAGTAAAAGTCTGCCTTTCCACCTCTTCCCATGGTTCCAGGGGGGGCAGGAAGCATTTTACAGGATACTACCATAGAAACATTAGTCTTTAGCTTCCTTTTTGATTGCTTAAATGTTCCTCCCTTTGTCAATAGTACTGGTGCACCACAACCAGTTGCCCCTTCCCAGCACTTCTTAGGAGACTATCCGGGCTCCCCAAGGGGGGTTGCCACCTGGTAGTCACTGTGCCAGCCTGCAAGCCTCTTGGGGTCACAAACCCAGCCATCTATGTGTGCGATGACAGATTCTTCCACCAATACAACCTTTCTTTTCCTCACTGTTGGAGAAAGAAATTATGTGCAATACAAGTAAAGAATTGTCATTCTATTCTTTTTTAATAATCAAGACTCACTCCCTCTTAACAAGGTATGAAAAATGTGAACATAAGCCAGTGATTCCCATGAATTTCAGTGAACTCTGGCTCAGGCTTTTAATGAACCTGACTGATACACTTTTTCCAGGCACATCCTTTCATCCATCAAACCCTTCAGTTGTTCTAAAAAAATCTGGGATGTAAAGAACATCTGCCACAACGAACATAAAAAGCAGAGACCTGCTGTTACTAATGGGAAGTATTCTAAGGGCTTGGATTTGAAAAAAAACCCAAACAATTAATTTTCCAAGAATAATTACTTTGAATGTGAGTGTCAATGACCCTTCTCACATAAAGCTTGTCTGATACAATCTTGTTTTGGTCTCACTGAGGACAAAAGATGCTTCAGTTAATACTGACAAAAGTCTTCTTGAACTTCTATAAAATAAATTCTACTGAAGGGGTTTCTATAGCATCATTTTAAATTCTATTTAGTTATTATCTGTAAACAAAAGCTGAGCTGGCTTGGTTTGGATTTGTATGAAAAATTATAATGAAATAACAAAAACAGTAAGCAATAAAAGTAACTGCTTTTAATGCTCTCTGTTAAATGTAATTGTGACATTTAGGAATCAATTTGCTTCTTTTTCTAATATTCCATATTTCACTCATTAGCACAATGTGTAGCAAAGACAGAAGACATCTTTTATCATCACAGATAGCATAGAAACTAATCTGTTTTTAATCTGGTTTTGCAAAATTATGCAGTCTTTTCTTGAAAAATTGTTTTTTAAGAATCTAGGCTGATTTAAGAACCAATTTATTGCAAAAGAAAAGGAATTCAGTTATGTTAGAGTTCCACTTCATCAAGAGATATATACACAGTTTTCTTTGTTTTTTAAAGAAGAAAAACAATCACCAAGACATGTCTTTGTTAAGGTATCCTGCTGACGGCATATGGCAAAAATACTGGCACCTTGCCTGGAAAGTGCAGCAAGAGCTGATAGATCTGATCTCGTTCTGTGGCTGGGGATAAAACAGACTACAGTGAAGGCCAGTCTTATGGCCTGCAACCATCAATTGCTTGGCAAGAAGCACAAGTTCCTGAAAACGGATCTGGGAAGGTGAACAGATTTTCCAAGTGAGGGAAAGAGATTTTACCTTCCTAAGTGATGGTAGGGCCCCCAGAACAGTCCCGGTTAGAACTAGATGTTCAGAAGTCTTTGTGTAATTTTGTTTTATATGCTACTGTGAAATAAATATCTTGAGGTATAAATGTTTAAGAAATAATAGTGCTAATTTAATACTTTACGTGTCAGTCTCAACTTCAAGTATTTCTTGAAAACTGGGATGAAATCCTGCAGCTGCAGGACTTCTGAAAAAGAAATGGATTCTGTTCCATGCTATCATATTGCTGAGCCAGACATTCAGAGTGATGACCTGTCCAAGTGAAAAGTGAAACACTGACCTTTTTTATTTATTATCTTTTTTATTTATTTCTATATTATTCAAAATGTAGCTTGGCAGTACTCAGCTCTGGAGAGTTTAGTGGTAGTGAGTGGAGAGGGAATCTACTGTAATTGTGATGGTTCATAAACCAGAGATCCTCAAGAGACTTAAACACCTCCAGTCCCAAACATGGGCAAGATTTGTAGGTAGAAGATTCCACTTCATCTCCCATGAAGATATTTTTATGCTAAATATCATCCTATAACAATGATCATTTCTATGCTTATACAGAATAAGTATGTGTATTACACTGTGACAGTTATAAAGGGGGAAATAGCAGAAATGCTGTTTTTAAATTATTTAACAGGAAATGCACAAATTTTAGAAAATAATAGAGGAGCTTTAAGAAGCTCTTGTTTTTTATAGTCTCCAGAATTCAACAGGAACATTCTGATATTGAAGATGTACCTTTCTTTGTACTCTTAAATAAGTTTTATTTGAATTGTAAAAGGATTGCTAACCTCTCCCTCTTCCTCATGCCCCTCCTTTTCCCATTTCCAGATGATGAGACCCTGTATTAAATTCTGTCCCTTCAATACTTCTACTGGAAAGAAAACACAAACAAAAGCCATGAGACCATTAGGATTTTTCTCATCAAATACTGAATGGAACCAATTCCAGATTGCTTTAAATATTTCTAAAACTCAGGAAATGCTGTAAAAAATAAAATATTAAAGTTTTTTTCAATGGCATTGACACAATCATGGGCAACAGGAGAGGTGCCTGAGGACTGGAGGATAGCAAATGTCACTCCAGTCTACAAGAAGGGCAAGAAGGAGGACCCGGGTAACTATAGACCGGTCAGCCTCACCTCCATCCCTGGAAAGGTGATGGAACAACTTGTTCTTGGCACTATCTCTAGGCACATCAAGGATGAGGAGGTCAGTAAGAGTAGTCAACATGGCTTTATCAAGGGTAAGTCATGTTTGACCAACCTTATAGCCTTCTATGAGGAAATAACTAGGTGGATAGATGATGGTAGAGCGGTAGATGTGGTTTATCTTGATTTCAGCAAAGCATTTGACACTGTCTCCCACAGCATCCTTGTAGATAAGCTGATAAAGTATGGGTTTGGTGATCAGGTAGTGAGGTGGATCAAGAACTGGTTAAAGGGAAGAAGTCAGAGAGTTGTAGTCAATGGGACAGAATCTAGTTGGAGGTCAGTAACTAGTGGAGTCCCTCAGGGGTCGGTACTGGGACCGGTGTTGTTCAATATCTTCATCAACGACCTGGATGAGGGTACAGAATGTATCCTCAGCAAGTTTGCTGATGACACTAAACTGGGAGGAGTGGCTGACACACCAGAAGGTTGTGCTGCCATTCAACGAGACCTTGATAGGCTGGAGAGTTGGGCGGGGAGAAACTTAATGAAATTCAACAAGGGCAAGTGCAGAGTTTTGCATCTGGGGAAGAACAACACCATGCACCAGTACAGGCTGGGGGCTGACCTGCTGGAGAGCAGTGTAGGAGAAAGGGACCTGGGGGTCCTGGTGGACAGGAGGATGACCATGAGCCAGCAATGTGCCCTTGTGGCCAAGAAGGCCAATGGCATCCTGGGGTGCATTAGAAGGGGGGTGGTTAGTAGGTCGAGAGAGGTTCTCCTCCCCCTCTATTCTGCCCTAGTGAGGCCACATCTGGAGTATTGTGTCCAGTTCTGGGCCCCACAGTTCAAGAAGGACATGGAACTGCTTGAGAGAGTCCAGCGCAGAGCCACAAAGATGATTAAGGGAGTGGAACACCTCCCTTATGAGGAAAGGCTGAGGAAGCTGGGTCTCTTTAGCTTGGAGAAAAGGAGACTGAGGGGTGACCTCATCCATGTTTACAAATATGTAAAGGGTGAGGGTCAGGACGATGGAGCCAAGCTTTTTACAGTGATGTCCAATGATAGGACAAGGGGCAATGGATGCAAACTGGAGCATAGGAGGTTCCATGTGAATATAAGGAAAAACTTTTTCACTGTGCGAGTGACGGAGCACTGGAACAGGCTGCCCAGAGAGGTTGTGGAGTCTCCTTCCCTGGAGACATTCAAAACCCGCCTGGATGCATTCCTGTGTGATGTACTGTAGGTGACCCTGCTCTGGCAGGGGGGTTGGACTAGATGATCCTTCGAGGTCCCTTCCAACCCTAGAATTCTGTGATTCTGTGATTCTGTAATTATAACTTTTTGTTGTTTTTTTTTCTTAATGAGAATGTCCAACCATAGTGATTATCTCCTTAGTCACAATGATGGTAGGCTGCAGTTTCACAGGAAATGTGCCATCTTCCGTTCTCAATACCTGTATCAAATCTTGCAGTTAACCAACCACACAGTGACCCAGATTAGTCCTTTGGTCTGACAGGAAGCTACCCTACCAAGAAGCCCTGTGGCTCAAGACCAATTGCTCTAATGCAAGCCAGAGGCAGGAACAGGAACACATGGGGAGAGGGGAAAGCAGGCACAACTGCCTGGCTGAGCAGCAGTCCATGTTGGATCAGGTGTGACACACAGAGCCAGTGGTGCCTACATGATTGTATCAGTCAGGCCTGTAGAGTGAGAGGGTACAACCCCATCGCCTCTCTCCCATTTGCTTCTCCTGGAAGCTTTTTTGCAATCACAACTTCTATGCTAGCATTAACAATGAGCTGGAATTGACCCATGCAGGAACTTGTTTCATCTTTTTGGCACAGTCTTATATGAACTGGTGCTGGCACATGAGTAGTCAAGGGCAAAGGATGGGTAAAACTGTCCCTCTGAGCAGCACTTTGGACTTACTGTGAATTAAAATAACTGTTTAACCTCAGCCTTAGTGATTCACTACATCCTTTACTGTTCCATGTAATAAAACCATACCCATCTGCATTCACTACTGTTTATTTGTATTCTGTGACTCAAGGTGGCTCTAAAGAACAAAGATTTTGGGAATCCACAGTACACAGTCTATTCTGCTGCTCTTCAGGTGACTCTTCCAGATTCTGTGGTAATGAAACAGTGTACCAGCAAGTTGAAAGAACTATTTAAAAGAGCTATGACCTTGAAAGTCATGCTTCCTCCCCACCCAGATCCAGTGGGGGAGCAGAGAGGGAGAGACAGGGAGCAAAAATTCCCACTGTCCTGATTTGTCTCTTTAAAGGATGCAGTGTGAATTACTTCTTTTAAACTCATTGCATTAGAATTTTCTGATTTTAAGTCACATGACTCTTTTCAGTTTGGCCAAATTTTAATCAAAGCTTATTTTGCCCTACAAAAAATACACTGAATCCAAGTTTTATAAGACAATTGTTATTTTAGAGACTTACTTATTCTACTTGAAAAAAAAAATATTAGTTCATCTCTAAACTGGCCTCCTTACATGATTTTTAAAATTTTTTATTTAATTAACGATTCTGCTGTGGAGAAGTTGTGTAAAATGTATCTCCTATGAGAAACATTTTTGTCATGGGTATTGCTTTTCAGAGCTCCAGCTTTTCAAATTATGCTTGCAGAAGATTACAATTGTAAAATTTACTCATTTCATCCACATCTGTTCTACATTCCGTAGAGAAAAGACAAGAGGATTGGGTGCCTGAACACTTCAGTAGTACTACATGTGTTTGTTAAGACAGCTCTTTCACACAAGTGTTAGTGTTCTGCTTATGTCTTAGTAAATAGGGATGGCAGCCTGAAGGAGGTGCTTCTTAAGGGCAAGTCCCAAAGAGGAAAAACAGATGGGCAGAGACAGCATCAATGGAGTAACATCTCGAAGTATACAAGCTTGTAAGTTAGTCAGACAAATAGGTTAGTGAAAGACAGGAGTCAACTTTTTTGGACCAAGGATGTTCTGAAACAAGCAAGTAAGCAAACAACATTCTGTTGTCTTTATTTAATCTGACTTCTTGTGCGATGAAACAGCATTCCACAGAAAAAAATGAAAGTACTTTACGAAACTCTTTTTTAATTAAATTTGCTCTTATGTTCTGCCTGTTCTGAAAGAAAATTTTTGATGACTTAGTACATACAAGAAAAAATACCAGGATATGCTGTAGTTTTCCCCTTGCCATCATTTTCACTTCAGTCTAGACTTCACTGTTCAAATAAAATAAGAAATTCCTGCTCAGAGGTCTTATTACACGTATCTATTGCATGCAATCACATGTGAATCTTACAGATATACTGTTAATATCGTTCAAAGAGGAAGATGGGCTCAGTCACATATGAGAACATATTATTATCCTTCTCCCATAAATGTAATAAGACAATTCCCTACATTAAAATAAAACTGTATTTAAAGAAGGGATATTATGGGAATATTACTTCTTGATAAGTGGCACATCACACAATTTTTAACAGAGCAGAAGTTTAAAAAAAAAAAACCACAAGTAAAACTCAAGAGTAGCCAAAGCCAATTCCTTTCATGCACCTTTTGATAAAGCTTTTGTAATTTATTAAAGAGAGATCATAGTATACTGTGTATTCTTAGAAACAGAACCCTGAGTTTTGTACTAATCTAGATAAATGCATTTAAAGAAAAAAAAAGTGATTTCTCAAAATTTGTGGCAGGTTAAGAGTGCAATTTAGCACTTTAATCTGCATCCAGACTGAAACATGGTCTGTCTCCTTTCTCCCAAGTAGTGAGTACAGTATATTTCTTTGGTGGCTAATACCCAGAATGGAGGCAAGCTACTGCTGGATTTCCTGTTTTGCTATGCTATAAATTATCTGCATGAAGTACTAATGATTCAAGTGAATGTGATAATTGGAGATAATTCAACTGTAAAAGGGTGATGGCTTGAAGATCCACTACTTGCTTCTTTACAAGAACCTGGCATTATGCCCTCCTGTGCAGATTTTGTTTATATCTAAATTGTACTCCAGGTGGCAAAGACAGGAAAAGGTTTCAGCCACTGCCAAGATATGAATAGTTTATCCTCAGTTATAAATGCCATTGGCAAATGGCAAAATCAGTCTGCTTACAAAACTGACCACCCCTTGCCGTGTCTGACATCATGGCCTCTGTAGGAGGAACTCCAAAACTCATGTTTTTGCAGTGTGAACCATGTAAGAATACCAAGAAACAAATATTAGTAGATGTTCTGCACAAGCTGTCCAGGTCTTACTGGGTTCATACCAGGATACTGCAGGTATCTTGGTTTTGCTCTGAAGAGTAATGAAAGCCTGAGGTTTATCCAGTAACATCTTCTGAAATGCAACTGAAGTCTATCCCTGTGCAGCAGCTTCCATCTCCAGTGATTTTTGGCAGGGCCAAGGATGACATCCCAAAAAAGTGATTTATTCTAGCTCTATTTTAGATTGCCTCTGGGAGCTGCCTTATCTTTCTACTGATTTCAGAAAGGAGACATGCTTAAACTAAACCCCTAACTTTTGCATTTTTAAAGTTTTGTGAAATGTATTGCCCCCACAGCACTGTCTTTCACTGAAACACAAGCAAAACACATCCCACATTCATGCATTCAGTGTCAGGATCTGCAACATAATTCAGAGACTCCTAAAGTAATCAATAATAGTTCTGTCATCTGGTATCAGCAGCTGGATTGATGTGTCTTTTCTTACTGCAATGAAAAAAACATACTGGATTTCTAAACTACCTGCAAAACATTATTTTGCAATTTCTATTCCGTAAGCCTTTCTACTTTGTAAATATTAGCCTTCCTCTAAAACCTAAGAGAGGCAAATAATGTTTTCTCTGGGAAGTACATGAATAACATTCTCATTTCCAAAATAGCAACATCTGTCCTGTTCATAAATCGCAAGAATCCCTCTTTACCCTTCCCATAGAGAAAACAACAGCATACGACTCACGTTAGTGGAAGACAGATGAGATTTTCTCCAGCCTAGGTTTGTGGAAAATAGCTTGATCAGAATTATGTCCAATCCTGTCCTCTAAAGGCTCTATCACTGTCTTAAATGAGAACAAGTTTTGGCTTATTGAAACTGTTAGATTTGGGAGTTTATTCTTTCTAAAAATTGTGTTTCCATTAAAATACTGACATTCTCCATTAAAGGAAAAAATACAGAAAAATAAATTAGAATACAAAAATCTATTTATACTGTTCTAACTGTGTAATCCTTTGTTGGCACAGCTTATGCCACAGCAATAAGACTATACTGTGTAAACATATGCTGTTTTCATGTTTCTTTGTTAATGTTATATTGTTCTCTTTAATGTTTAGAATACATAGTGAATGTGAGGTTTCATATAGCATTCCTTACAGCTGTTGAACAGTCAATTATACTTTTTTTTTTTTAATTTTTTACATTTCAGAGGCTGCTTGTAAGCTGCTTGCTCTGTTCCCAGGCTGTCTGCTTGAGCCACTCCCATGGCAGCTGCATCAGTGTCTCCTAAGCAGCAGTATGTCCTGGAAAGGGCTGTCAGTAGCAAATTATTCTTTTCAGACAAAGGAGAACAACTTTATTCAGAGAGCAAACTCTGATCGTATTTTTATATATAGTTAGCCAACAGCTCATGAAATATAATAGTTTTTGATAGCATGAAGCTGACTGTCATGCCAGCCCTAGAAGTCCATGACTTGTCATTGTAGATTCCCAGCATAAGAAAAAAATCAGCTGAGATTTGAGTAAACTTTGGTAAAAATATAAGCAAACAAAACATTATTCAAAGGCTAACAAATTCTGAACATCAGAGCAGAGGACTTGTAAGGACTATCTATTGCTTCCCTAGGATATGTAAAAGAAATGGCACAGAATGTTGCTGGAAGCATTATTCAAATGTGCTTCTACTTACTCCACAGCAGAAATTAAAAAGCATCCTTCAATCCCCTGTATTAAGATGAAAGATCAAAAGCCTTAAGACAATCTTAGACATCAGAAACAAAACCGGTTTTAATTTGTCTCTAACAAGTTGTTAAATAGTTGAAGCGGCACCTAGTTAAAAACAGTTCCAGGTACCAGCTCTGTTTACATTTTTAGAGATTTTTACTTTTTATTGAGCCATTAAAATTATCTTTTATTTTTTCAAATCAAACATGAGAGCAGCTTACAGAGAAGTACCGTATATGGATGCAATCACAGGAAGGAGGTTACCTGTAAAAGGGCACTGAATCAGCATAGTTTCTAGGGGGATCATTCCAGTAAGTTCTTGTGGTCTTCTGGTCAGGTTCAAGCCTTCCAGTGGGGTGCAAGCTGTGTGGGTCCTTTACTTCTGCACCCTAACTTTTGGCAGATTATGTATTTAAAACAAAATATATTCTAAATATAAAGACCAACTGTTTCCTTTGCTGTTTTGAACCTAGAGAGTAAGCAGGAACTACAATTTAGTTCCTCTTAAGTATTTGATTCTCAGATGTTCTGCTTTTGCCATGTCATTCTCTTCCTTGCTTTCCATTCCTAATGGTCATAGGATGATGTTACATTTGAAAAAACAAAACAAACATACATTTTATAAATGTTGGTATGTAAAACCTGAATATTTTCATACATTTTGAAATGTCTTATTACTCTTACACATCTCTATTTCTGTTTTCCTCCCTAACTACTAAAGTCTTTCAACTCAAACATTTTACTTTCACTAGGCTAAGAAGGACTCTTGCTGGTGACAGGTGTTTTAACCTGTTTGCTCCTGCGAGATCTGTTACCTGAGGTGCTTCCCACTGTCTCAGCCCACGCTGCTCCAAAACCTCTAAAGTGATTGAATTAAGCCAGATTAGAATCTGTTAACTGACAGGTAAAAAAAAAATAAATCAATATTCCATTATGAAAAAGCCACCTGGTTCCCTGTGAAATGTATGCTTTAACAGGGTTTCTATGCAAGGAATGGACAAGAGCATTTTTATGCTAAAAAACATCCTTCCCAATGATTCTTTTTGTACTCAGTATAGACAAACTAAGAACTTCCCTCTAGTTTTATGCCATTTTGCCAACAATGATTTATGACAGCTGAGGAACTCGGATTTTATAAAATCAAGGACAAAATTCAGCATTTGAATTTTAAATACTGGTAAATACATCCACATTTTGCCAGAGGATCCTTAACTTTAGGAAAGAAGGATTAAGGAAATCTCTCCCTGGTCTCTCCCTGGTTATCGTGCAGCTACTTCATCAACTGGTTATTTCCTGGGATCAAAATACATGGTGAAAACTTCAACTACTGTACTAGATGGTGAGCAGTGCAACCTTTCAAGTCACTCTTTGAGGTTTCAGCTATTTTCTTGTAAAAGAAATAGCAGCGATACGATTAGTTTTAATACTTTTAACTGGACAGGCAAATTGCTCTTTTCATTTGGAAAAAATGGAAAAATACTGTCCCAGCCACATAATGTACACTGAACACTCTTGGAGAACACTAATCACGCTCCTTTATCAACTCCGAAACAAATGAGGGAGACAAGTAATAGGACTGCACTGCTCCAAAGAAAACACCATTATCATTTTTCTGGTGTCACCCAATGGCTTGTCAAGTGTATCTGTACAAGTTACTGAACATGGCTGACTGCCAGCAATGGTTGCATGTCCACCGATACGTTAGCCAGATTAAACTGGTTCTGGCAAACTGGAAAAGGCTGGATTGTGGAACGGTAAGCAAGGAGTATGATTTTTTTAGAATTTGCTGTGACAAGGACACTTTGAGGCAATTCTTGAAAACAAGCACAAGCCAGTCTGTGGAACGAGCAGGTGAAATGAAGGCATCCGTTTGCTTAAATACATCTGCTCTCTGCCATTTCATTGAATTATATTTACTTCCAAATTTCACTTTGACACACATCCACCTGCCAGCATTTGTGTAAAGTTATCCTGCTTCTTGTTAGAAAGGGGAGCCCGGGTGAGCTCAGCTCGCCAACATTCCCTCTGCAGAAGAAGGAATTTCTTCGTGCCTGGGTGCCAGCTTCCTTTTGGGTTACCTTTTGTGAAATAAATCATACATCCAAGCGGCTGGCGATCCTACCCAAGTCAGGCACGAGGTTCCCAGCTGTGTATAGAACAAGACACGCAGCGGTGGACACCAGGCTCGGGCAGCACCCGGGCACCCTCCACGTACGGCAAGCGGCCCTGTGGCTCACTCAGAACTGCCCAACAGTGATGAAATCCACCCCAACCTCGGCCAAAATACGTTAACGTTTCACTATAAACCTCTCTGCCGAAGATATTTTTTCCATTGTGCTACACGTGTAATGATAGGGCATTGATTATAATTAATGATAGGACAAGGGGCAATGGTTGCAAACTGGAGCACAGGAGGTTCCATGTGTACATCAGGAAGAAATTCTTTACTGTGAGAGTGCCAGAGCACTGGAACAGGCTGCCCAGAGAGGTTGTGGAGTCTCCTTCGCTGGAGACATTCAGACCCCGCCTGGATGTGTTCCTGTGTGATGTACTCTAGGTGACCCTGCTCTGGCAGGGGGGTTGGACTAGATGATCTTTCGAGGTCCCTTCCAACCCCTAGGATTCTGTGATTCTGTGTACGTTAAATCTGAAAACCAAAGGTTCGCCCAACGCTGTGCGCGCACCCGCTCCGGGCACCCCGCCCGTGGCGCGGGCTGTGCCAGTTCCAGGGTGAACTTCACTCTCCCAAGAGGGTGGAACCCTAACTCTTGTCTCGCCTTTAACCCACCCCTCAGCTTCTGACCCGGGAGATGGTTAACAGAGACCCCCGCAGGGGAGGCGG
>VZRW01009002.1:125915-208027 GCA_013398125.1 Aegotheles bennettii
TCCGGCGGGCGGCCCGTGCCCCCGGGCCCGCCGGGCCCCACTGCCCCTCGCTCTCCCGTCGGTTTGCCCTGTGGGTACCCGGCCTGTGCGGTGGCCGGGGCTGACGGCGTGTGGGCAGCTCAGGGCTGCTCGGTCAGGGCTGGCCGCTCAGATCCCATTCGGCTTCATACTGCGTGTGGGCCTTTCTCGGGCTGCAGCAGCAAGGCTCAAGGTGCCTCTTACATTCTTCTTGCTCATCTCTTTTCCTACACCCGCCACTCCCGTTTTCTTATGTTCTGCTCGGGGTACAGACGGTAGGGGCTGGTTAGGGCAGCGG
Source organism: Aegotheles bennettii (assembly GCA_013398125.1). Classification (NCBI taxonomy): domain Eukaryota; kingdom Metazoa; phylum Chordata; class Aves; order Caprimulgiformes; family Aegothelidae; genus Aegotheles; species Aegotheles bennettii. The sequence continues at coordinate 126,232 of VZRW01009002.1, forward strand.
AGGGGCTGGTGTTTGTCTCAGAAACGTGCTGTTGCAGGGCGTTGGGCTGTGCTGCATGTAGCAGCATTGTTTTCATGTCTGCCCCTTCGTAGCTCCCAGTCCCTCTCTGACCCCAGGGAAGTCCTGCACACAGGGAGCTTAGGTCAGGGTTTCAGAGGGCTCGAAGCTTGTTCTTTGATTTGCTATTGCTGTAGTCAGAAATGCTATATAATAATACTATTTTGTTATATTGTGGCATGACGTTTAACTTTTTGTTTGTTTGTTTTTGTAGTTGATCCCTCTGTTCTTGATCATTGGATCTGGAGGAGTTGGTGCAGGCCTATACCTCATGCGTTTGGCAATGTTTAACCCTGATGTCAGGTATGTATAAACTAATTCACAGCACCCAGCCTTCTTACTGTGTGTATTAAAGTGAGCTTCACTGCCTTGGTCTTTGTGTTTCTGGAGGCCTTCGTATCTTGCTTCAATATCACTGGCACTAAGTGTGTGGAGATTTCCTTGATTTGGAGATTTGTTTATTTACCATATGATATTTCGAGACAATTTACAAAGGACTGTGTCCTTTTCTGTGGAAACTGGTTTGAATGGTACACTGGTACACATACAAATCTTGTTTATTTGGAAGGTAGTGTGATTGTCTTAATATGTTCTCATATCTTGCATTTCTTTCAATAGCTGGGACAAGAAAAATAATCCAGAACCTTGGAACAAACTGTCTCCCAGTGACCAGTACAAGGTAAAATGAAAAATACAGATTTTTAGGAAATACAGTATCAAAGGTGTAGCCTACTATTTTAAGATGTTTGAATATATTGGAAAGTAGCTGAATGAGTGATGTCTTTCCTCTGCTGCGCAACATTTGTTTGTCTCTAGAACTCAGAGCAGAGACCACTGAGCTTAAGATTTAAAACTTTTCTAGAGTTGGTTGTTGATGGGATGAAAGGAGTCTATACAGAAGCAGTCATATATATTGCACTGTAAGAAAAAGAAGAAGAATATACTAGCTCATAATACTCAGAAATAAACTATAGGAAGAAGGACAAAACCTTGTAAGTTCTGAACTGAAGCTTTCTAGGTGCTAGACTGTTGACCTTTTCTCACGAGAAGCAAAGCAGGAAACATAACGTAAACACTAATTCAGTTTTGTGGTTGATTGATAACAAAACAATTGTCTGTATGTAACTAGATATAATAGAAATGTTCTTTAATATTCAAGTTATTTCATCAAACTAGCAAGCAGATATGTGTAAAACACTGGGTAGTTTACAGAAATCATGTTTCTATCAGGTTTTACTGAAGTGGTATTATAGTAGATTCCCATTAAGTATATTTTAAGGTTAGGCTCAAGCTACTGAAAAAGCAAACGTACTATGTTTTCCAAGCTAGTGTCCGTTCAGTACTGTATCTTACTAGTTCAGTCACTGCAATAAGCAAAAAACCCCCACTCCAAAATAAAATATGTTGTGGTTCCCCTCAGGGTCCAGGAAGAGCATAACACTTTGTTTTCATTGTTGCTTCTGGCATGTTGCTGTTTCTTAAATATCTGAAAGAGGCAAATTCAACATAGTGCACAGCACGAATTCTCTTAAAGAGTTCATGCCTTATGTAGCATTCCCCTTCTGTCTTAGCATGCAAACACAGCCTCAGGGTTTACCATATTTGGGTGTGTGTATCATTGGGGATTTTTTTTTCCCAAATCTGCACTGTGGGAAATGGAAAGGCAGATACTCTAAATTGAGGATGACTGTTTAGTAAAAAGCTCTGATATAACAATATTTAGTTTTTGATGAAATAGTTTTTCTTTTGTAAACTTCTCTTTGTCATATCAACTTCCTCAGTCTTCCCGAAGAAGAGTTGAAGACCTGATTATTACTGTAGGAGTTGCACAGAAAGCTGTAATTTGAATGTGCTGTAGGCTGTTTTGTTTTCTCTGAGGAATTTTTAAAAAATTGGGACATAACTGAAATAATCAAGCTAATAGATAAATATTCCTTACGTTTTTAAAAGGAGAACTATAACATCACATGCTTGATTTCAAGTCAGGCTGGGGTGCAAAAATACACTTTTAGTCTGTAAATTCATTGTCCTCAGTGACTATTTGGGCTGTTTTGAATTGATTGCAGTGGGATCCAACTTCATTAATACAAGCTGAGACTGTGAAAGGATTTGGCTTTACTTTCCTCCCTCCTTATCATACCTTGCAGTTCTAGATGCAGCTGTTTAAACCAAGTTTGGCTTTTGCAGCACTGCTCTAAATGTTCCCTTGTGACACTATCTGTTCACATACACCATGCTTTGTGCCACTTGGCAAGCTAGGTGTTGCCTTCCATATACAGGAGTACTTAGATTTTGGCCAAAAGGATAAACTCAGCAGTACTGTAGGAACTTCCTGTGAATGGACTTTTAATTCTGGGGAGTAAAGAAAATATACTGTAGGTTTTCTCTAGTCGTAGACACAAGTACTGCCTCATTTTAAATGGCAGAGCTTCTAATACTGTATGCATAATGAAGATAATATTATTTATTATTGTCTAGTGTACAGACTCAAACTATGATTTCAGCTTCCTGATGTGAGTTCAAATGATGCATGTTTTTTAATAAATACCATGGAAAATGGGTAGTCAAGCTGCTTACTCATTTTTTTCCCTCTCTTTCCTAGTTCTACTCTGTTAATGTAGACTACAGTAAACTGAAAAAGGACCGTCCTGACTTCTAAAAACACTCATCTCCATAAGCTGCGCAGAAAGGTCTTCCAGAAGCCGTCCGCACAATTGTCATGCTTAATCATCCAGGAAATTATCAAACTTGCCTCACACTGCACTTGGTCATGTGTTTGAAATTGTTTTGATGAGGCTTAATAAATGTTAGAAACTTGGAAGTGTCTGCACTTTATTTTAATTTTGCAAACTGAGAATGTCTTCCTACTAATGGTTTATTATATGGCCAGTCAGATGAAAAGAAAAAGCCAATTCATGTTTCCTCAACAAGAAAGCAAAGTTGTCTTGATTGGCTTTTTACTCAGTCTGTTGACTTTAGAGGAATTAATTGCAAATTCATGCAGTATAGCGAACTGCAAGAACATGAAAGCATGTAATGTGTGTGTGTGTGTGTGTGAATTTTTTTAGTTGCACTTGAATTTTTCTACTTGCTACTTTAAGAAGTTTTGGTAACAGACAAGTCAATGCTGACAAGTCATTGTCCAGCAGGGAGGCAGCAGATGTTGCCATCTGTTTCTGAAGGGAAGGGAAAATAAAAAGGCCAAGCTCTCTGCCGAAGGTTTCATTTCTTTTTCTTTTCTTTTTTAAAGTCCTAAGCAGTTTGTTAATAAACAAGGACACAATCTTAAATATTTAAAAAATTTAATTTTAGGAACATACTCAAGATTTCCTGTGGATCATGCTTTTAAGGAAGGGAAGCACACAGTAAGCAGAACAGGGTACAGGATTTGAGAAATAATTAGATCTTTATGTAATAACAAAAATATCAACAATAGCAAATTTTCATACTTTAGTACTTGGCTGAGTCTTGCTGTGGGAAGACAATAAGAAAGTATCTGCAACTCTGTAACTTATGGTAGGTTCTTATTTGTGCTTTTCTGTGAACATCTGGTATTTCCCTGGATAAGCAATATAATTCTGGGCTCTCTGACAGAGTTACAGCTGTTACTACCTTGATAATGATTTCAGTCCTCTTAAGGGAGACTCTCAGAATGTAGATAACCATAGCTGCTGTTACAAATAATAAGGATAGATTCAAGGAAACTGAGCAGCATGAGGTTTTACCGGAGAAGAAAACAGTTCTATGGTAATTGACTGCACAATAACAAATATTTGCAAAGACTTCAGGGAAAAATCTTACAGATTAGGTGATTGTGGTTTATTTAGTAGCAGTTCAGATCTTCCTTTTTGCTCTGTGCCATAAAGGTGTATTTACTTGCAGTTTTCACTTGCGTGTTGGAGAGGCTCTTCTGGAGTCTGATGAAGAAAATGAGTGGTATGACAGAGATGATGTTTACAGTGGTGGGCAAAGTCTAAACGTCCTTGGGGACTGTGGTTGCTATCTAAAGCCAAATATTTTTAGGAAGTAGAACGTTCTGTTGCAACACTTTTTGTCCTTCAGTTTTAAAAATATGTCATGCATGAAAATGGGAAGCGTTCTTATAGCTTACTTATAGCTTATAGTTGGTAGTTCTTTTGGATTTTACTGGTATTACCATGCATGGTCTCCAAATGGAGGTTGTTTCTCTGGACATTAGACAGACCAATATACAGGAAGTAAACCTGATTCTTAGTAAGGTGAGACAAGGGTGTTCTCTTTGGTCACAGCTGAAGAAGGTATCAACTCAGGTTTTCTTAGGAAAGGCAATTAAATAATCTGCACTTGACGTATTTCAGAATATACTTGACAAGTACTTAAGCTATTTAACACTTTAAATATGGATTGACTAGAAAATGAAAAGGCAATTCGTTCCTCTTTGCTTATAGCAGCATACTTGCTGCTGAAAACACACAAAACTTTAAGTCTTTTAGTTTGAAACGGTCATATTTCATCCCAAAGACCATTATCGTGAGGGGACACTTGTTCCTTTTTGTTTTGGGGGTATGCTTCTGTCCAATTTTACATGGTAACAGGCAATAGTCACCATTACCTGCTAAACATAAAACTAACAAACATGGTAAGAATTTTGTTTCTTACTTAATCTTCAATGCTTGAAATATTCAGTAATTGAAAAATCTTATATAATTTCCAGAAAGAAACGAGTCAAATGAAGAATGCTGTATATTTTCTGTGGCTTATGTACTCTACCAATAACACATTTTTTTCATACAAACATAGTATGCTATTTTTTGTCTCCACGGGACTAGTTTCTCACTGCAGATGTTTTCCTTATCGTTGAACCCTCACACCTGTAGAGATTTAAGGCCACACTACCTACTGTAAGTCTGTCTTAAATTATTCTTTGGGCAGAAGTTAAGCATTTGCTTAAATCTTCAGCTTTGGGACATAGAAGCATTGAAATTTACCAACTTTATTGTTAGTATGGTAATGTGTGCTCTTCAAATGCCTAAAAGTTCTACAATTTACGATATTTTATAATTAATGTGTTGGTAGGTCTATCCTAGTAATTCAGTTCTGTGATCTGTTTCTATTTCCTCAGTAGTTTAGGCTTTTTAAAGTTTTTGGTTTTTTTAAACATACAAATGTAATTTGTTAGTCCCTAGTTCCTTTTATATTATTTCATATATTGTTTTTAATCTTAAAATTCCAGTTCCGCAAGGTCTTAAATTAATGCTTACCTTTTTCCACTGCCAGTTTTCCTTAGGGGACAGTGGAACCATATATATTCAATATAAAACCAAAGCATTTGCTTGGCCCTAGTTTATAACCGCTTGGTAGCAGTCTATCAGTATCCATTATATTTCTCTGCATTTTTGTAGTGTACTGTTTCTGAAAGAACTGTTTTCACAGCTTGGCAATATTCTATCTGTATTAAAATATTCAACCATTTTCTTTAAGGCTTCTTTAAAGCCATCTTCTACCTTTTTCTTCTTCATGAAAGCAAAGATGGTATTCCTTGAAGACAGCGTGAAGAAACAATTGCAATTTGGATTTTTAGGATTCTAGCTTCTAGTGTTCATCTTTGGCTGTTAACTATTACGAAACAACTCAATTCCATCATTAATAGGAAAACTGAGGTCCTTCATTAACACCATGGCATGTAAGTTTGCTTGAGCAGATGTCACTTGTTATCTGAAAGAGGCTGATACTCTGCTGTCTTATGTTTCGACTAAGATGGGCACGGCTGGTAGGTTCCAGTTTGTGGCAGATTTTTTTGGAATGATCAGTGCAGGCCTGGCATGGCCTGCATGCCTTGTTAATGAGCCACGTATGGGAGATTTGACTGTTACTCTTACAATGCAGCATTGTGCCTGCCACTGTCAGATTTCTGTTAACACAGTTATTCTGCACCTCCTTATCAGTCATCCTGATGCACAGCAGGGTGATCAAATCTGAAATTAATTCTTCCCACCTAGGATAGAAAGAAATAAAGGTTTCCATAGCTTTTGCCCGTGAACACACACTCCGTGCAGCATGTTGTAATGTATTTCCTTTAGTTGTATTTTTAGTATAGCCAGTAAGTAGGAATTATGTTATTTGCCTGTAGTAAGGAAAGTTCCTTGTGAATATAAAATAATGTAACTCCCTCTTAGAAATTAGAAGGGTGTGCCTGATATTAAAAGAATAATTTACATTTTGCATAGGATTTCTAGCTAAATGTCATCTGCAGAAATACATTTGAGATCTGTTTTCATGCTCCACTTTACCCTTAAAGATATTTTGGTGTGTGACTATTGAATGACCTTTAAAACCAAGCAAATGTATGTTTAATGCTGATTGGACTGTAATACTTTGTTAAAAAGAAAGGTTGAAAAGTTTTCATGGGAATTTTTAAAAGATATTTAAAACAAAAAAATGAGTTATTGAAAAAAATTAGATATGTTGCAAGTATGAACAAAGTTATTGTTTCTACTCATTGGACAGCATTACTATGAAAGCAACTGTATGAGCTAGAAAACCTTTACTCCAGGTCAAAGTGAAGCACAGCAGATCTATGAGAACTCCAAAATTAGGTGTTCACTTGTATCATGGCCACAGTACTTTTTTTATATTACTTCATCAAAAAGCTTGTTTTTCAGTCTTCTTTTGAAACCCAGAAGCTGATTGACTTCATGCCTTCTTAATTTCATGATCTCAGAACTGATCTTAGAAGTGGTCTTGGCATAAATATTTAGTCATGAGAAGCTCCTGTGAAGCTCAGATCATTTCATCTCTTCCTCTGATCTGTAAGCTTCTTAGGAGCGTCTCTGGATAACACTATGATGGCATGTTTCCCATATGTGTGTTAATTCTGGTGCCATCCAACTTGGATGAACTTTGGGGTTTTTTAATCATTTCACTATATGAGGTGTTTCAAAAAGATAGACCCGATTTCATTTGAAGGTCCATTTTAAGTGGATCCATCATTTTGAAATACCTTGCATTAATATCTATGGTTGGTAAGGCTTAACGCTTTCTTAGTAAGAATGACATGAGCCAGTACAATGCAAGAAAATAGACACCTCTGCCAATCTATTCTTAGCAACCAGAGTGACTATCTAAATTGGAAAATATTTTACATTTTTTTCTCATTTTTGGACTTTCTAAGCTAATGTTATTCTCACAGCTAGCAGCTGAAGAGCCTCTGTGATCACCACACTTTGACTTGCTCAATTATTTTTCTCTTTTCTATTCAGAAAATTTCTATTTTCTATATTTCTATTCCTTCAGAATCAGAATCACTTTGCGTAATGTGAAATGAGAACTTAAGTATGCAAGTGAAGGCAAGAAAAATGCATTCAAACTTTTGATAGTTTGCTATCAGCATTTACCTGACATTAATTTGCTACTAGAACTGATACAGGACTGGCATATGGAACTCCTGCAAGAGACAGTAAGTTCTGAAGATGATCAGAAAATAGTTTATTAACACATGGCAATGCATGCATTACAAAGTAGAACAGAAATTCCACTGGTAATATTCATGACTATTGGCAATGCTGTATAACTTAGACACCTCAAATAATATTTCTAGGATCATTAATTTGAATTACTTTGGACAAAATAATGCACTACGCCATTTACAGTTCATCACTATAATGTAAAGACAACTTTTTTAGTAGAACTGCACAAGGCATAACCCAAGAGACAAATTTATAGACTTGGTTTTTTTCACATTAGAAGCAAACTAACTATGAACATGAAATGTTTTCTAATTTTAGTTTCCTTACTGCAGGCAAATGAAACAAACTGCTGAGAAGGTAATGAAAACAGATTACTTAATGGTGAAAAATCTGAGTGCCATTCTTTCTCTACCAGTGGTGCCACTGCTGGAATTTAATGGGGTGGCACCAGCATATTTGAATGAAGATTTTGGTCCTAGCTGTTTAAAAATAGGGTTGAATTGAATAAGATTTCTTCAGTGCTGACAACATTTTTATTTTTTTTATTTTTATTTTTTTCCCTAGATTGAGAGCAGGAAAACAGCAGAGCTCATTATCAACAGGAAGAAAACAGAATTTCATCCAAATTTCAAACTTCCTACTCTAGTACCACTCACATCTCATGATAGTCTATGGGATTTTGATGGAGTGTTAAGGGGATAATTTGCTTCAGATGTTGTTCTTATCTGCATGATGTGTCAAGCAAATTTAACTTCCTAGCATTTTGGAAACTTAGAGGAGGCAAATTCATCCCTGCAATAGAGACAATGTACTTAAAATGACCAGGAATCACTAAAGAGGTTTTCTGCACTTGCAAATCATATCTCTCCCTCCCCTTTATAAAAGCCTAGGTAAGTTCAGAAATTATTCCAGGGGGGGAAAAAATATATATACCTGTGATGGAATAGGCAGATGGAGCTGCATCAGTTTTTACATCAATCACAGCAAGTTCTTGGTTTTAGTGCAGGAGCTTTCTGTTTATGGTCATCAGTTTCTACCTGTATCTGGCAAATGCAGAAGTTGTTCATTGCACATACCGTGACTGCTTGTCATATTAGGATGCAGTGAGAATTAGCCTGAGAGTAAAAACAAAATCATGATATCCCAAGTGGTTTAAATTATTACTCAAAATAAAAAAAAGCAGTAGCAGAATAACTGCAAAAGAAGGTCTGGTGCACCTGGTTCTGAATGTAGACTACTAACAACAAGATTATATTAGTGTGATAGTGTGAAATAAAAATAAAACCAAGTTATGATTAATTTTGAAAATAGCATTCTTTCTACATAGCCTCATAATGGCATTCTTTAAAGATTAACTTATTTCTAAAACATTCAAATAATGTAAAATGTATATATGAATCATGTCTGACCTTCATGTATTTTAATTTCATATGCTTTCTCTTAATTATTTCAGTGTCAGTAAATGGTTAAATTAGTTTAAGATTGTAGTATTTTATATTTCACCCTGTATTATTGTACTTGAATAAAACTTGTCTTACACCTTCAAACAGGAAAAGGATTTCAGAAGATCTTCCATCTTAAATTTTGTTTTATTTTTATGTATGAAAATTAAACGCTGCATCACTGAAAAGGTTGTTGTTATTCAGCCTCAGAGTATGTACCCCATCCTTTTTTCTGTAATGCAGTGTAAGAAATTAAGCAATCAAATATATTACTCCCCAGAATGAGGAGAGACAAAATTTCCAGGCACAACATCTAAATATGAAAGAACTCTTTTGCATGGATGGATGGACAGTGTAGAACCACCAACTGACCTGCTGTTTATCCAAGGCCCTGGCAATTGTTTGCTTTTATCAATCCCTGGCAGAGGTGAATAAGGTCAGGAGTTGACTAATGGCCCAGGCTACAACAGCTGTGTGTTTAAAGGTGATCCAGACTGTCACATGAAATTTACATGGTGAGGATAAAAAAGATGACTCAAAACTTACCTGATTCCTATATCAAATCAAATCTTTCACAGCTGGCCGGGTAGCTGAAGTAAAGGTTAGTCAAGTTTTTAAAATTTCTACAGTATAATGATCTGAACTTGAGCTGATAATGAATAGAGGACAATGGACAGAAATAAAATGAGGTCCTCAAATTTAGAGTATCTTGCCAAAGAAGTATTTCCACCATGGAGCACAGCATGCAGTGGTCCAGCAGGTAGATATTATTTATATTCTACATAGCAATAGACCTCCTAATCCTGAAGCCTGGTTGCTTGCCCCCGCAGTCGTGAGTCATGTAGCTGCATTCACCGGCTCATGGAGCTTAAACAGTATGCTTCAGAAACAGTGGAGCTCTTCAGGATGAAGCTTAATATTCCATTATCTACCTGTGTGCACATCAAACGCAAAATAAACAGTCCAGTAGTATATCTGAAATTCTACTTCGATGTATTTTGCTGTGTTTCTCAGTGATTAGAGAGAGCTTTTATGAGAAAAAAAGAATGAGCTTTTTGAGACCCCAGGAAGAGAGGTTTGTTACATTTGAAGCAAGGAGAAGGGAGAGACAGAAGCAAGTAGCCAACTCACTTGGGCATAGGAAAGCAGAGGATGTAAAATGTGCAGTGGAAGCGTAATGAATTCCTCCATTACAAATTATTGTCACAGGGAAATGTTTTTGTACATAAATTTTGACATAGAAAATTGGATGGATTTTTTGTTTGTTTGTATGTTGCATTTTTTGAAAATGAAAAAAGGTCGATGACAGCAGTATATAAATGTGTATAGATACGTTGCATAAAATCTCCATTTTTCCTGTCTTCAGTCTTTATGCTAGTTTCATTCTTTCCTCAGCTAAATAGCCAGGGTTTCCGCTTACTTGCCTGAGAAATCCTCTTCACTCATACATCTTCTGCCTGTCAAGAGCTTTTCTTCTGTTAGGCTATGCTATTTCCTGACATGCTAGAATCACTGGCTGCTTTTGTGTTAAAAAGAAATAGTAGCTATTCCTATCAACATCTTACTACAGCTGTGACACTAGCTTTCTGAGTAAGCAGGAAAGTAAGAGATCCAAGTAAAACTTCACAGAATTTGCAGTAGAAAACTGCCTTGATGCAAAAATATCTACCAACAAACCAAGGATCATTGCTGGAAGCCTGACCTCTCTGAAAAAGAATGGGTATCATATTCAGACTCCAACACTATCTGAAAAGAGACCTCACTGTACGTTAAATAGCTAGAAGATTATTAGGTGTTTAAAAATTGTATATGAGTATGTGATTTAGTACCTTAAATCCAAAAAGAGTTAGTGCCACACACACAGAGTATAATAAAATATGTGTTTGACTTAAAGGTGCATCTGTAAAGTACACAAAGGTATTTGTATTCCATATTGTTTTCTACTGAAAGAAAAGTGCATCTGTAAAGTACACAAAGGTATTTGTATTCTGTATTGTTTTGTTTTCTACTGAAAGACTTTTAATACCAAGCAGAGGTCTCTGTAGATTCAGAAGTGAGGTATAAAATGTTACTGGCTTCTAACCAGTTTTGTGTAATATTGTATGACAACTGATACAAAATCTGTTGAAATTAAAAGAGAGTTCCCCATCAGCTACAGCAGGCTTTGTATTAAGACCCTATTGACTACTTTAGGGTCAGGAAGGAAGGAAGGAACATCCAGGATGATATTTTCATGTCAGTGTAGTCAAACGGGGTTTTGTGATTGTTTTGAATCAGACCAACATTTCCCTTTAGGACTAGATTTTCAGCTGGGGAGGGATGGTTCACAAAAACCACTTTACCAATCTATATGTCAGAAATTGCTTTTAGAGCTATTTTCTATATTTACTACTTTGTACATGTGTACGAATATATTTAACTTTAACAAGGTCAGTTTTTACACGATTTTTTGACTCAATGACATTAATTCTATAGAATACATATTATTTTTGATTTTATTCTCTTTCCTAAGCCAAATAAACGCTGCTTTTTCTAATCAGTCTTGGCTGTATTAATTTTCTTAGGACTAATTAAAGAAAGCAACTTCCAACAGAGAAGAAATATTAACTTCTGGTTTCTGGTGAGAGGTGCACTTGTATGTTCTGGCTAATGCCATCAGCTAAAGGACTATACGGTTCACTTTCAAGTATACCCTAAGCCTTAAGGAGACCTATTCAACAAAATGCTGTACTCTGCAGCAGTACGACTTTGGGCAAACTGGCCTGTGTTTTCACACTAATAGCTGTCTCTCCACCCGAGCATAGCATACTGCATCTTCCCAGGCTAGCAGACTTACTTAACGCTACTGTAAGGACACAGCTGCCAGTATCCAGGCCAGCCCGCTAAGAGCTGTCTCAATTATTGCTGTGCAGCACTGCCCTCTACCTTGTGAATTTATACAAACTAGAACATACTTACTGATTTTAAAGGGCAAAACCAAAGGATTTAGACTGTTTCTATGATATTTTTTTTTTTGAGTGACAGAAAAAAAAGCTGTGAGATTATTTTTTTTATGTTTGCACACTAAGAAATACAAACAGCAAAGAATGTACATTATAAATAAGAAGACTTTCTACTGAAGTATTTACATATATGTATACATAACACAAGTCATATACAGATATAGCCTACACACATGAGATCTTTCTGAATATTTGCACTTCGGGTGATATGTTACATATTAACATTGTGACATGCATGCAGCCACTGCAGAGCACTCATCTCCCGTGGTGTTTAAATAGCATATGCTCTTTTCTCCTTCACGTGCATGGTGTGCCCTTTTGCATCTGAATCTGTATGGGGACATCAGTTCTTCAAAGCAGCAGTCATGTTGGGCAAGCAGCAGGCAGGATTTCTTGGGCTGAGTTCTGTGTCGCCAGGGTTGGAAGCAGGCCATGGAATGGTGCGCTGCACCAATCCTCCAAGCCCTTCCAGCTGCACTTACATCTGTGCATCATTAGAGCAGCGGAGGCTACTGCAGTCACCCAGTGGCTGTTTGTGAACAGCTCTCTTAACATTTTGCTGCCTGGAAAGGAAAATTCCTCTTTATCTTCTCTCCACTGTGTTCCCAGGTGTGTGAGGTGCTCCAATCATGATTATGCTCATAGTGCACATCAGGCAGTAAGCCTACTTCTTAGCATGTTTTCATATTCCATGTTGGTATCCCACCAAACCTTGCTGGTGTATATATTTATTTCTCCATTCTTGCATAAAGTTTAGTATTTTCTAAGTAAATGAGGATTCTTTATCAACACTCTTTTAGATATAGCATTGCTATTTTCTTGAAATGTCTTTTGTCTTGCTTTAAAAGGTGCTTCCTTGAGAACCAATCTATTTCACACAAAAAAATTTCAGTGTGTGGTGATATTATGTTATAAATATGTTTCTCCTGTACTCAGCACTGCACCTCAAGTACTGTGTTCAGTTTTGGGCCTCTCACTACAAGAAGGCCACTGAGGTGCTTGTCCATGTCCAAACGAGGGCAACAAAGCTGGTGAAGGGTCTAGAAAACAAGTCTTATAAGGACCAGCTGAGGGAACTGGGGTTGTTTAGGCTGGAAAAAAGGAAGCTGAGGGAAGACCTTATTGCTCTCTACAACTGCCTGAAAGGAGGTTGTAGCAAGGTGGGGGTTGATCTCTTCTCCCAAGTAACAAGTGATAGGACAAGAGGCAATGGCCTCAAGTTGCACCAGGGGTGTTTTATATTAGGATATTAGGAAAAATTTCTTTACTGAAAGGGCTGTCAGGCACTGGAACAGGCTGCCCAGGGATGTGGTGGAGTCACCATCTCTGGAGGCGTCTAAAAGATGTGTAGATGTGGTGCTTAGGGACATGGTTTAGTGGTGGGCTTGGCAGTGTTAGGTTAGCATTTGGACTCGATGATCTTAAGGATCTTTTCCAACCTAAATGATTCTATGATTCTAATTGGCAGAACTATATTATAAAATCTTGGCCTCTTTCAGTTAATATTTTTTATTAACACTTAATGCAGGCATAAGCTTTGTTTAATCTATCTATCCAAATTTTAAGGAGATTTTACTTAATAGTGAAAAGGTATCATTTGGGTATTTAAATATTTAACAAGTGCAATAAAAATAGGCATCATCATGTTCAGCGCACTTGTATGACTTATTGTTACCCTCATTTAAAATTGAAAAGGATTTGTATTGTGGCTAGAAATTAGAGGTAAAATCTTGGACGCACTGAATGCAATGAGAATTTACTGTTGATTTAAATAGAGCCAAGATTTCTTTTGGAGTTATTTAAAAATCATTAGTGGAAGCTTTTGCAAACTGAGCTAGTGTTTGCTTAATCCTTGTGCTTTCAGTAGAGAAACATATTTATGAAACATGCATGAGATGTCTGATTCTTGGCAGGAAGGTTCCTGGCTGCTTTTTGCTGCAAAGCATCTCAGCCTTGGCAAAATAAGAGTAACAAGCTTTAAACAGATTAATAGTTTATCTGATTCAGTGATCATCTTGCTGTAGGATAGAGTTAAAACCATCAGAATCCTTCTCTTGATCTTACTCGGAAAGCATTCACTGAGAAGTGAGAAAGCTGCATTTAGTGCAGATGTGCTATCACTGAAATTAATGCTTTTGGGTGTTACTGTGATTTACTTTTTGGATATTATTCTATGTTAAGTAGGTTGCCCTATTTATATGATATATGATGATTTGGCTTGTGACAGCTTTTGAATATAATAAAATATTACAAAGGAGGATTTTTAAATCTTGCTTATCATTATCTCGGGTTTTTTTTGTTCATTGGTTGTCTTTTGTTTTTATACTCAGGGGTACGGCCTGTTTAAGAAACAGTAACACATGCAGTCTAGAGGGAAATGACCAGTTATGAGTATCTCTATTTTATATATAAATTTTTTATTTGATAAGTATTCTCGGGATACTTTTGTGGTCCTTAAGGTAAAAGAGTTAGAGGTTAAAACTCTTTTGTCAATTGCTAAATTCTCCTGAATTTCCCTCCTTACTATGTAGTGTACTATGCAGTTTTAGAAATTCCATACTCTATCAGCAGCTATAAATCTTGATCCCTGTGCCTATTCTAATTTCATTATTCAAACACTCAGTTTTAAACATTTGCACTATGATAGCTCCAGGATCCAATGCATGCTCCCAATACTCCACTGACCTTTCCCAAAGAATATGCAGTCTGGATAAATAAGACAAAGGAGTTGGAGAAAGGGTGCGTGTTCTATAAATACAAAAATAAAAGTAACAATTTTGTACAATAATACATAACCATACTTTTATTGAATAGATTGCTTCACTTTCCTTTACTTTCATTTATTGGGCCTGCCATATGGCCACACTTTTTCTTTACAGCCGGTGATATTATCTGCTTTTCTGTGCCAGTGTCCTAGCCCTTGAGGTTGTTTATCCCTGAAAAAAAAGAAGATCAAACTTGTAATCCACTGCAGCAATAGTCTTCCAGACTCAATCAGATTTCTCGTTAATCTCCTTGACAAGCATGAGTGTAGTTTCCTCTGCCTGAAGAAAAGCTTCAAGTTCACCAAATCTCTGGTTCCCAGCATAGCTGGTTATAATTCTCACTTTTGAACTCTGAGAGCTGAAAACACCAGCTTGGTCCAATTTATTTTTAACTCTGGAACTGATAAACATTTGTAAAATTACCTCAACACTAAACTCAGCAATGTGGTCACACTGGGGATAAAAAGAGTAGGAAAGATACATTCAATTGATTTATATACATTTATATACAGACCAGCATGGTGAAGGGAAAAAGAAAAAAGGGGAAAAAAAAGGGAAAAAACAGTCAGTGTTTCCTTAGTTTGTACTTGATTTTAAACAGTTTCAGAATTACCAAACAACCAAAATCCAGCAGACAGCATATATGTTGAACAAGGTTTCTAGACCAGCAGAGGAATAAAAAGGGATGCTATTTAAGAAACTGGGGCTGTGTGGAGCACTTTTGTGTGAAGACTAGGCTGACTACAAACCCAACCCACTACTAAGTGCTGTCTGATGCATGTCATATATATCACGCTCTGTACACACATACCTCCGTAAGACCCACATGTCCTATAGGTTAGTCCTGATGCAAAGTAAGTGCAGATGTGCTTAGAATCATCCAGACATGTCCCCTATTCCTGTTTTTCTGATTCTGTGGAGCATAATCAAGTTGTCCTGATTTGAGTCAGGAAAAAACCAATTTTCTTTTAGTAATTTTAATTTTCAGTTAAGTCTCTCCTAAGTAACTGCACTTGCTGAAATTAACAGCATGTTTTACAGCCAGTGTCTGCCTCTAGGACTGATAACACTTGATGTTTACAGTTGTGGCTGGAGAATGGTATGAATAACCAAGACCATTACTTGGTTCTGCTAAACATCTTATGCTCCAAAAACAAAAGGGAGGAAAGGGGTCACACCTGTGACTCTCCTGCAGGGAGGAGTGGACTGGACAGGTGTCCCAAATTGACCAAACAAAGTATTCCATCCTATACATGACATACTTGGTGTAAATCTGAGGGATTTACACGAGGGTCAAGCTCTCTTCATTCATGGCCAGCATCCATTCGTTCGTCTGCCCTTGATCCCAATCCATGCGTTCCTGAATCCGTGTGTTCCTGCCTCCAGCTCTCATCTGCCACTGACTCCAGGAGTCCAGTCTGAGCCTTCCCCAGGGCCGCCCTGCAGCCTCGGTGATGATGTGTTATTGGGTGGGGCACGATACTGGTTTTATATATATATTTGTATATATTTCATTATTTTCTTTTTCATCATTACTGTTTCATTAAAGCTGTGTAGTTCAGTTTCCAACCCATAAGTGTCTCCCTTATTCTCTTTCCTATCCCTTTCAGGGAAGGGAGAGGGGTAATAAAAAAGCATCTGTCATATGTTTAATTGGTGGTGCAGCATTAAACCGTGAAGCAAGTTTGAGTCAAGGATGGCTCATTTCATTTCTTTATGAATCCATTAACACTCAAAATGGCCATTCTTCTAAAAATACTGAAGAGAATGGAAGAAAACATGAACATCTCTGTGAAGATGTCACTGTCTCTCAAACTGAAGCCCAAGCACCTAATTCAAGAGAAAGGTTTGCATATAGCTAGGTTTCTTGTCTCCCTGTCTCATTAAGTAGGATTAACTACTGGTGGTGGTATTAATGAGGGAACCCAAAGTTGAGTACTTAGTAAAATAAATTTAAAGAATTGGCCTAATAAAATGGAAGATCAAATGAGAGCAAACACTTTGTTAGCTAGAGATATCTGACCATGCAGCCACCATCCCATATCAAGGACTACATGAGTATCTATCCCCCAAATTCTTACAGACTCACTTCTCCTGTGTTGTATTATTTCCTATCCTGAGCAAGTCCTTCTGTGAGTAAAATGAAAACTATTATATGTAGTGCAGCACAAAATGTTGAAGCACTAGCAGGAACTTGGTCTTTCTTCTGAGTATTGTAACATTATAGAGCAATGCAGTTACTATTGCAGAAAAATTTTAAAAAAACTCCACAACTCTTTTGGCTAAGAAAAAGATTCAAAACATTTCTTGTAGCATCTTTACCATCTACTGAGTATAAATTGGAGTAGCTAATAAGTTGTGGGAAAAGCTGAGAGGCATTTGTCAAGGGTCCAACAGAAATAGGAAGTTGATTATCTTTCCATTAGCCTTATGTACCTTAACCAGGGGAGATAAAACCAAAGTCACTGTAAGTCTTTGCCCTTACCCACTGTTACAAGGGGGAACTAAGAAGAAAACTGCAGGATAAGAAGTTTGTTGGATACCTAGCCAGGCTCAAGGGCTTGCTTTCCTTCTCCTGTGGCTGCCAAGGTGGGGAAAAAAAAAAATGACATGATTTCTTTTCAATGGCTCTCTTTGTGAGAAAAATGAAAAAACCTGAAAGCTGCTTGATGAGTTTTCACTCCTTAGTGAAACCCCAAGGAATCATATGCTGAATTTTAATTAAGCAGTGTTTTTAGGTATACTTCTTCCTGATAAACTTAAGAACACTGCTTTGAAGGAATATAAAACTTAAACGTTTGAGAATTTCATTTGGCATTTTAAAGCACTCATTTATGTACCATGCATAAGAGAAAACAGGAACTATATTACTAAGATAACCTTACCACACAAGCTCACCAAATTGTCTGAAGTGTGTTGTTTTAATTGTGATTCAACACAAAATACTTATATACTAAAATTAATTGGGGCTTTTTTTTCTAATAGTAGTTGTACTATAATGTAACTGATTATTATAACTCAATTTATTTAAAAAAATCAGTAATTTTGCTTTTCTTTAGTTTTCAGCACATTGATATATTTATTACTTGACTATATGTGTGTTCAGTGATCAGTATCTGCCTGGGTTTTTATCTATATGTATTAACACAGCTCAGTTCGCTATATTCTTGTGTAGTTCTATGTGGTTCAATAAAATACTAATTGACTTAAAATAGTAAAACCTGTTGATCTAGTAGAGACCTCCAAGGTCAGTGGAATCAGTGGAAAGAATATTAATTTCCATTTTGATATTAAGAAGAACATGTTTGAAAATGGCAAATTTGTTCTGCTAACTTTCAGTTTAGAACTCTCTCATGATAGAAAGTGTATATGGATATATTGCTATTAATGAATATGCTGTATATAAAACATCTGTGATCCTGGATAAGTGCATGTGGCTGAGGTTCAGGTGAGCCTCAGTTCTAGAAATGAATAGAGCTAGTAGCACATTGTCTAAAGGGAAGGCACATCCTTAAATTAACCAAATTACTACCTATTTAATATGAAATGTAATTTTATTTTTCTAACTTAGCTGCCTGGATTAACACACCTCCCCATCCTTCTGTGTCTTGCTTCTGTCTCAAAACAACAACTTTTCCCTGCCAGCGACAGCGAATGCTTATGCTGCCCAGATACACTCTGAGATTCCTTTTTTTAAGCCTGACACAGATCCAGAGGAATCAGTGTGCTCTTAAGGGTCAGCATGAAAGGTTCAGAGATGCTGTAAAGCCCTACAAAGCTCCTGCATTGCAGTTTATAACCAAGTGGGAGCAGGCACGTCCTTCTGGCACAAAGCGCAGCAGAGAAGGACTGACAATGAGCAGCCTAAAAATTAGGTGACGAGTGACCCAAGGAGCCCAGTGGTCTCCAGCAACTTAAGTGCACTTACACTATCAAGAGAACTGTAAGCTTTATTAATTTTAAATGGATTTGATTAATTCAAATTAGCTAACTTGTGCTGAAACATTGGGAATTTTTACTTAGAGATCAGAGCTTGCATTAAAATCTATAGTGAAGGTACTGTTTCCACTTACATTTCTGACCAAATCAAAGCATAGTTTATTTGTATTCAGTGCAATTTCATGAGTGCTATTAGCATAGGTTTGACTTGTCCTCAGAATACTTTGAATAATCACCTAATTAGGCCAAGGCTATCTACTTTTGAACTTAAAAATATAAACTTATTTTATATAAAATAAATAATTTCTCTTACTGTGAGCTAAATGCTTAGAAATTACTTTAAGAACTGACCAGGGCAGACTAGAAGTAGAGCAAATTTAGCTGCCTAGCAAGAAAAATTTTTAACATTTCACAGTTTTTGAACCCACTTTATCGTAGAAAATTATATGTTTTCACATTGTCACATTCTGAGGCATTACTTCTTCTGTGGTAACACATTTTACTGCATTTAATATGTAAATTGTGCAAAACCGACTTGGTAGTAGTGCTTAACTATAAAGAATGATGACAAGGTGATTTGAGAAATAATTTAAACAGTGAGAAACAAAATGAGTACAAATGGAAATAAATGTCAGAATGAAACTAACTCAGGAGAGAACACTATAGTTCATATATAAACTCCTTTGTTTAGTGACTGCTATGGAGCTAAACTGACAGGTTCGTAGCTATCCGTATGCACCAATTAGAGCATCCTCCTACCAAAGTTCTTACCAATCAACATCAGCACTTCTGTTAGAAGACCTTTGAGGGGCTTTCAACTTATCTGTAAAAATTTATCTCAAAATAAAAAATGACAGGAAATTTAAGTCCAGAATTGTTAGTTCCTTTCTTTATTTATTTAGATGGCAAATACAGAAGAGAAGGAGGGAAGTCAGCCACTTTAAAATTAGGTGAATTGCAAAAATGTATGTGGAGAGCTTTGTTGTCTAAAGTGACTTTTTTCTGCTTCAATAACAAGGAGGATTATTTAAGAATAATGAATATATTACATGAAGAGAGAAATAAATGAGATAACAACATGATCCAACTTAATATATGTAAAACAGCATGCAGAACTTCACTTGTATGACTAGCCTCTCTGAAACCAAAACATGCACCCTTATGTCTATAGTTAAGTTATTCGTTTAGGTGTGTTTTTGCAGGATCAAACCCTTTAAGTCTAGCTAATGCACAGCTAGTTCCAGCTACAAATTTAATGTGACTATTTGACAAAAAATGTCTTTTACCATGAAGCACAGTATAGCCCATGGATGCCATCATTCACCCTATAAATCCCAGCAGCAAATCAGCAGCACCCAAAGTATTTATAGAGGTTTGTGGTGAATTACAGGCTAGGGAACATGATTATTGAGTATGGAAACATTGAAAAGGTGTAGAATTCACTCTTGCTATTCATCCAAAATTGTCTTCTCTAACTGCGTATCATTGTACCCTCCAGAAGATATGGACTTCAAGCACTATATTTGTGTCACATCTATGCCTATTTTCAAAGCTGGTGTTAATAAAATGCTTTCATAGGAAAGCTCAGAAAACAAAGCATACAGAATTTATTAGAGTGATATTCACAATCTTGTCATTCAGTGACACATGAAGCTGGGCTTGCTTGGATTTATCTGCTCTCCGAGACAAGTCAGTCCTGTTCTGTGAAAAGCTTTCTGGAGGAGCAACATTTTGGTGGTCATGATACTTTCAGCAGACAGCAGAGGCCTGATCAAACACCAGCACAGCAGTCATGGTCTCCTTCTGTAGCTGGAGTTTTCTCAATACCATACCCATCCCTCTTCCACTGAGAAATCACAACATCCTTCCTGTTCTCCACTTCTAAAGGCTTTCCGCAGACAGCTACAGATTTCTTGGGAAGTATCCATAGATGAGCTGTTAGAGAGAGATGCTCAGAATAACAGCAGGCAAAGATGAGCAGAAAAAAAAGATGGACATTTCCTCTGTTTTTATGCTTCCCTCACTGGCTCTGTGTGTTGGGGTCCACATTATTCCCTTCCATGATGCAGTTAGATATGTGCATCTCACTGCAGAATTCACATTCCCTTGAATAGAAAATCTCTGATTTCAGATTTCCTAGTGGTTATGGTCCTTTCTTCCTTTTATATGTTTATAGTAAAATATATTTATTATATTTATTATATTTATATTATATATATAATATATATTGATATTTATAGTAAAGGCTGCCCCTTATTTGTTAATTTTTGTACACTATGACTTTTCACCCCTGATTTATTTTTGTTATTATTTGGTTTTTCAATTCACACTGAAAATTAGTACTCTTTCTCCACCAATTTTCCCACTCCTATCACTAAAATGCACTGTAACATTAAGACAAATATTGTATTTTCAGAACGAGTTCACCAGTTTTCATTTGTCATTATTTTTCTATCTATCTCCCCAAAATTCAAGGGTGTGTGTGTGTGTGTGTATTCTGGAACTGACTATAATACCACAATGGCAAATACTTAAGCAATAGCTTATAAGAGCTCTAAGCCACTTGTAATTATCGATAACCAATAGAAAACAAAAAAGAGCTTAGCCAGTTCCACAGCACCAATACTGTAAACAGTACTACTGTGGGAATTATTTGTCATGACTGACAGGACACATAAAAAAGGAATATTTGAAGGCAGAACAAAATATAATTCCCTGATGAATTATGTTTTATTTTGTGAGAAACTATCATAAAATTCTAGTGAGGCATTAACATATTATTAGTTATTTTTTTTTAAATTTATTTGTGTCTAACTATTGTTGTCATTAATGTTTAACAATTTCACCTACATTTTCAAAGCTTTGCATGCAGTAGATTCTCACTAATCTTGTTAAAGTCAG
Source organism: Aegotheles bennettii (assembly GCA_013398125.1). Classification (NCBI taxonomy): domain Eukaryota; kingdom Metazoa; phylum Chordata; class Aves; order Caprimulgiformes; family Aegothelidae; genus Aegotheles; species Aegotheles bennettii. Next base: position 147,783 of record VZRW01009002.1, read on the forward strand.
TGAGACCAGTATTTCTAAATCCCAAGCAACTCCTTAGAAGTTTAACAGTTAAGTCAAAAGTCCTCAGTTTTTGTTAATGAGGATGACTGCACTGGAATGTATTAGGGGGATGATGGTAGATTCATAAAAGATCTCAGCATTTTGGAACAAAGAAAGGAACAAAGTCAGAATTACAACATACAGAAGAATTCCAGGGTTCTATATAAGTAGATACATGTTCCATATATAAAGACATTATAGCCACATAAGAAATAGTATAATAATTTGAAAAAAACATTAAATCTGCAATGCTGAATATTTTTTTCAGCACTGCTCCAGCTAGTCCATCTCTCTAGAAATCATTTTACTATTTATTTAGCTCTTAAACAGCATGAAACAGCTATAAGAATAATAATAGTAGTAATAATAATAACCAAACCAAGTTGCTACACAAAAGATTTCTCCTTTTTCTTTCAAATGTAGTGTTTCTCTCAAAAGATTTGCATGTCAAAAAATAGTATCAGTCAGACTCTCTCTGTGTTAAGATTTTTGCAAGGATCTAGGGAGAAGGAGGTGTGGGAAAGGTTACAGTCAGTCGCTCTCCAGTGAGGCAAAAAGACAGAGAATTAGTTTCTGGGAAAATAACATCTTCCTTTCTTTAATATAATTCTCTATTCACTATTAAAAATTACTTTTTCTGTGATTCTGAAAGTACGCCATTAAAATCTACTTATTCCAGGAACAATTTGTTCGTTTGCTACATGTTAGTAATAAATATTCACATTTAAACAAAAAACTCCCTCATTTTTTTGAACTATCAAGTACATGAAGAAAAACAATAAAAGCAAGTTATTTTGTGAGTAGTAGAATTATTAAAGCCTCACAGCCTGCAGATTTTGGTGTCATCCTCTAACTTTTCCAAGAAAAGTAAGCTGAAGTTTTCCGTCATCTCATGCCATCCACCAGAAGCACCAAGCAGAAGCATCCACCACAGTTAGCCAGGCTGCTAGAAGTGTGCTGCATGGCCTGTTGGATGATTCCAGCCACAGTCCATAACTTCAGAATTTCTGTCTCCCTTCCCATCAGGAATGCATATTTGTGTGTCCTCCTTCCAGCTGCCAATTTTCATGAAGCTTGTAGCAACCTAATCATTATAGAAACTTAAACCACTCTGTCTTGTAAAAGTTGGTCAACAGATTTGCGTGTTTGTAGGGAAGGAGAGATGGGCAGATACAGAGACAAAGTCTTAATTTGTTTTGCATAAACAACCTTAGTTTCCTTTCAAAAGCTGATTAGAAAAGAAAGCATGATTACCAGATAAATTTTATTTATTTTGGCACAATTTAAGTTTAATTGAACATGATGGTACTTCTTAAGCATTGTAAATATATCAAAACACTGGGGAGAAACTATTAGATTTGGATTATAAACTGGGAACAGTATTAAGAGACTATCACTGTCTGAAATTGGCTTTACTGGGGGGGTAACTCAATGTTTCACACAGTTCTCTGCCCCAGTGAACCTTTACCTGGAACCATTTATGTCATTCATTCAGCTTTCAGGATTAGGTGTAGCATTATACTGCTCATAATCTATTAGCTATTTTCCTGATGACCCCTGATTCTAATTGCTGTCATACACGGCACATCAGACTGATAAATTTGGAAGAGTTATATCAGAGAAAAATAGTTCCTGCATGAGCAAAATGCTCTTTATTGGCTACGGATGGCTCATTACCACTGAATGCTCTATTCGATGTCAAAGCAGTACTGAGATAATTATTCTTTTAATTATTTTAATTTCTTTACCAAAATATCAATGTTCAGCCTGTGCCCAAACTATAAATATTTTTGTTGTTGTTGTTCAGAGAATTTATTTATTCATTTTTTTAATTAAAAATTTTGTACTCTTTCAGTATAATATTAAGAATATCCATTGTGGAATCTTGAAGGGTGAACAACTGCAAAATCTCATTCTACTGTCAACACAAAGCTTTTAATTTTCCTAACCTCCCCCTTCTTTCAAGAAATATTGAAAAACATTGGGGAAAAGTGTAATTTGGATCTGTAGTATTTTGGATATATGATAGCCACTAAATTAGGATAAAATAAAACAAGGATTACTCTATCAATACTTCTACTACCATCAGGATTCCAGATAGAACACCGGGAACTCAGTACACAGAATAAAAAGGAAAAATTCTAGACTTGGGAAGCTTGTCAAAATCAGGTCAAAGTACCTGCTAGGGTTATGGTCTGAGTGGATTTATTAATCTAACTTACTTAGTGAAAATTCACTGTCTTTGGTTCTTTAGACTGTAGATATATCTTTTACTAGTTTTCCACTACTACATTACAGCCTTTCCTGTCTTTGTTCTCCATATCCTTAGAACAACTAAACCTTCCTGATCTCCATAAAATAATGTTGACAAAAACTGTCCAAAGATGGTCCAAAAAACTAATGAAGACTTTCTCTTCAGGGTCTTTATCTGAATAAACTAAGGTTCAGGACTCCACATGGAACTTCTAAGGAAATAGGCTGAAAAGAAGCAGCTTTTGTTGCCTGAGTTGCTGTGAGTTGCAAATGATAAGCCTCAAATATTGCAGTTTGTTAACTGTATCAGACATTGTTTATTTGCTTTTCCTGTGGCAATTGTTGTCAAATATGAAAGTAATAAGAAGTATGGAAATTACAGGTACAGAAGCATTAAATGCTGAATGAAATAAACATTTTGCATCAAGATTGACAATGTCTCTATAAAGTTCTGACAGGCTTTTAATAAGTCCATTTTCAGAGGTAGGAGCTCTCAGCTAAAGGGGTAGTTGAAGTCAGTCAATGATGCTAAAATTTGTTGTAGAAATAAACACCATGTGTCACCCATAACAAGTTAAGCTTTCTGCTGTTCTTTAGAAAAGCCCTAAAAATTGTAAGAGGTATTCTTCATTGAAACTTGAGGATTTTAAAGAGCACAGCCGAATGCATAAATCAAAGCAAGAATAAACAGGAAGTTCAACAGATAACTGTTGAGTAGATGCATTACAAATTGATGTCACTTAAATGATGGTCATACCAGTGCTGCTTGACAAGGGCCTACAAATCAAATTTTAAAATACTTTAATACCCTGTTCATTCCAGTGAGAAGTTTCTGTGTGACAGAGGTATAGGTGGCCACTGTGAGGTATTCATTGGACAGACATCCTCTGCCAGGTGGCCAGATACCATGCAAGATGTCTGTGGTGTGTATCCAGGTTTTGCAATAGGTCTAATGGATTTGAACTACAATCATTGTGATACCCTCCAGGTACAGTACATATTTTTTGTATTAAGTTGTATTTCTGGTTTTGGCAAAATTCTTGTAGCCATTTTAATCTAGCTTTTTCTTTTTGTAAGGCACTTAGAAAGGTTTTTGAGAGCTATATCTAGGATTCACCTTTGCACTGAAGGAAAATATTGAGTAGTTGGACTCATACAGGGTGGAGTATACACTGGCCCAGATGAAGAAAAGCAGTTCTGTAGTATTAACCTCATAGCCTTTTGGAGAGTCATGAATGAACTCATTAGTGAGTCTTTCTACTTACTTTTGTAAGGGCTTGTAGTGGATTGATTGTGGTCAACAGTATAGCTTGCATAGAAATTATTAGTCACAAATATCTGTAATCATTGGAGTCTTTTATGAAGTTACAAATTTAGATTAAAAGAAATAACATACATGTGTATAAAAAAATATACCTGAAGGGGGACCTTGTGTCTGCCTTCCTATGCTCCTGTTAAGTTCAAGAAGGATTGAGATTGTTAATATCTGAGGAAGACTTATTTAGCAAAAATTTCTGCTTCTTTTGGTGTGACTGGCAGCTTATTTTCTTAGAAACATTAGAGTCGATCTCATCTTATTGATAAGTTTTAGTCAGTCATGAAAGATAGGGCTTCACAAATATGTGTGGTGATACCAACATCAAATTGTTTTTAACTCCCTAAGCACATTCATAAAATTTGTAAGTGATATTGGGTGAAACCCAGAGCCAAACTGAAATCCAAATGGTGTATTTCTTACCTTCTGCTCCAACACTGTAAGCCAGAACCTCACCTACAACCAATCATCATAGATGTGATAATTTCACTGGGTGAAGATCTTTTTCTTTTTCTGAACCTGAAAAGCAGTTCATAAATTTCTTTTCACCTCATTCTCTAGGGAAGTAAAATCGATCATTTGAAACAGAATCATTGTATTCTCTTGTGCTTTTCAAGTGTAGAGATACTGCCTCATCAATATAAATGCAAGTTTACTTAAAAATAAATAAATAACTAATGTAGAAACACTTGTTTGTATTGAAGCTTGTATGAAGAAATATTATTTTTATTAGACTGTAATAAGTTGGAAAGAAACAGATATTTTCAAGGAAGTTCAAATTTCAATAGCAGCTAAATAAGCTGAAATACCTCAAGGCCATCATCTGTCACAACTTTACACATCTGTCACAAATATATTATTTTCAGCACAGAAACTGACAACCTGCATTGGTAACATTGTGTGTGCATGAGGCCTCCAAGCTAACATACACACCATCACAAAAACATTAACCATCAAGTTATACTAAAAAACTGTGATGTGCAGAGCACATCCTCACCACCATCTGTGCTGTTATCCTGGCCCTTCTTTATCCAAAACACGCAGCCACAGCCGTACTACAAGACTATTCATCCTTTTTCAGACAGAGAAGGGGTTCTTGCCCAGAAGACATATAATCTATATAAAATATGTATGAGGGATGAGAAAGGACATTTAACAAGGACAGTAACTCACCCTACTGCTCACAGGATTATTGATAGTTAATATGAATGTTGTCATTGTCTTTTGATACTCAGAAGACAGACAGCTGATAGTTTTTGGTCTTCTAGAAGAAATAAGTATACATATAGTGGCAAGAAAGGTATTTCACAGAAACATGGTGCAACTGTGGGACAAATCACCTTAGGAAACATATAAGCATTAAAGGCAGGAAAACTTTGTGCAAAATAAAAACAGAGATGAAAGTAAGAATGCAAAGTTTTACACAAAGACTCTAACAGATCTTGTAAGTGTTAATTAGTGTGAATAGATGTATGAATAGTTTTCCTTATTCTGAGTTCTTGTTGTATGGTATTAAATATTCAGGCTTTAATAGAAAATTATGAGTGGAATCATAATTATCAAAAATATCTCTGGCAGGGGCAAACCTTGGGGTTGCATCAAGCCTGTGTTTGCAATATAAAAGGAACAAATATCTTCAATTAATTTTTATCGTCCTTTCACCAAACTTTCATAACCAACCACTAGCTAGTGGCTTGATGTGGTATAAACTTTCTTTGGCAGGCTGTTTTTTTAAAACCCACAAATATCCTCCATGCTGACTCAAATGAACCAACAGACTTAAGTCTCAAATATGCCAGTGAATAAATGTTAAATGACTGTAGAATAGCCAAGATATTCTGTTTGTAGGGTATACTTTTCTTCTTCTCCAAGGTTATTATAGCAGGGAAAATACTGTAAGCTATAAGGGATAAGTTGTAAGACATACAGCCCAGCAAAGGCAAGACTTGGCCCTGTCTTTGACAGAGGTTGTAAATTTGACAGCATTGACCTAGACACATGGACACAGCTATTACTTAGTTCAAGAACATCTTCTGAAAGCTCTACAGGGCACCACAGGCTAAAACTGTTAATGTGCAGACAGACTGAAATTCACACTGAATTTTGCTGTTGTGCAGAAACAAACCTAAAGACTTTCACTTTAACATTATGATTCAGTTTATTCTGTGCCAGTGAATACCATTACTCTAAGTTTGCTTCCAAAATCCTGTTTATAGGCAAATCCATGGGGTGTTTTCAACTGAAAAACTCTAATGGCGGAAAAGGAGCTGCAGCAATCAAATAATGAAAAACCCAAATAGATATCTTGTTTATTCTTGTTATAATTGGTCCCCTGTAGTGTTGCTAATAAAGTAAATGACAGCCAGAAAACAAGGGGAAAAGCTTAACATCCACTCTTTTCTTTGCAGCTGCTTTCAGGAGGCCCTAGGCTTGGACAATGAATCGTTGCTAAGTGAGAAAAGAGTTTTCCTTTAAAACACCAAGCCTTCCTTTAAGCTTTTATCTGATGTTCAGGCAGAAACATTATGTGCAAGTTGTAAAGTAATTCACATAAAATTCATGTGAAGCACTAATATGTTTGTAGATCAGTAGAAAAATTGGACAAATATGTAAATACCACTTATAACACAGAACAATTTACTTCCTTGTCATGTTTCAGGGCTGTTACTATGAGACTAGACTTAGTAATTAATAAAATGAATCAAATAGTGGGGATACCAGTAGAATTTCCTTCTGCTTGAGAAGTACATGTGTTTTTATCAAGGCTTCTTCTACATATATTTATACAAAGCTATTGAATAAAGTAATAAATAGAAATAAAACTGAAAAAGGCACAAATTTTTCACCTTATAGTCCTGGAAGCAAGATAAGAATGGTTAGGAGTTTTGGATTACTTCTGATATCTTAGAAATCTCCTGGTTACCTTGTTTCTCTCTCTAAAAGAAGCTACTGAAATGAGGCTACATGCAAAGAAGAGTGTTTTTTAGAAAACTTGTTACCAGCTTGAAGAATTGTTTGGCAAAATGAAAAACGAGTTTCTCAGACCATAGATCCAGCAGACATTGACAAGTCTAATCTTTCTGATTATCTCTTCAATAAATCTTAATTTTAGAAGTAAACTGCCATTTCAAAGTCATCTTTTTAGCTAACAGAACAATAAAGACGATGATGGAATTCTTATTTCATAAATCACATAGCAGAACATATATCCAGCTCATAAAGAATGTCTTCAGTAATGTTTTTCCAATCCTGTTGCAGATGGAGGAATCCTTTAAAGATATTTTAGTATCTTGCAATAATCTAATTGTTTGTCTATCTGTTCAATAATTCATATCAATAATGATATCTCTCAGACCAAGCCTTTTTCACTTGAACTTTACAAATTTTTATTTTTTTTTACTGTCCCTAATCCCAGTGCTGATAAGTCATGCCTGGAAACCTGTAGGTGAGGCTATTGCTGTGACTTAAATGCCTTTATTACTGCTTTCCTGAAACTTTCAGGCTAAGAACCAAGTCCAGTTTAACCACACTGCTGGAGTGATACCACCCTTATTTGCCTTATTTTAGGGTAACTGCCAATGTAATTTCTTCAGCTTCTCACATACCACAGTAATGGGACAGCCTCTTATTTTGTTTCTGTGTTAAAAACAGCTGAAAACAAACAAACAAACAAAACCTCCATGAAAATTCATGGAATAGTTTACACAAAAACATAAGTCTTGCAGTGGTGGGAATTTTTCAGTGTGAATAGGTTCTGATGGTTTCCCCAGCCTGAGTCCTTATCTTAGTTGGGCATTTGCAGGTAAAAATGTGTAACTTAAATATCTTTGAAGGAGCTGTATCTTGTGAGCATTTGGTGAATAAAAAACCTAGAGATCCAAGACATCTTCATGTCACTTCATGTGGCACAATTACCAGATCTGGTTACCAAAATGTCAGGCAATGACTTGGCTCAAAATAGTGCATTTTCTTTCTTCTATCTCCTGCAATTATTTTAATTCTAGTATTCTGCTATATGTTAAATGAGCTTACTGATAAATATTGCCTTGCAATCAAGATTGTTTGTATTCTCCCTTGGTTTCCTAATGTCCAGTGGACGCTAACCTTGTAAGGGATTTTATGAATACACTGGGGGAACTGACCCTTTGAAATGCGATTGAAGATGCAAAACATATGGTTTTAGTTGAACTGCACATTTTGTTTACTCTTGTCTGATACTGCTTTTCATGAGCTGCTCTCTTTGAGTTATTCCATTGTAAGGTTTAAGAGTAGAAAAAAAATTCTTAGTCATTAGTATAAATAGGAAATCAGCTTTGGCTTGCATCCAAGTTGACAGGTTAAAAAATATTAAGAGCTAAAGAGAAAAATAAGAATTCTTGACTCAGTTAATTCTAAATGATATAGCACCTTTTACACCCTGGTTTTATACTGTGTCTTAAGAAATATTCACATGAAATATTATGCAGGGTTATTTTGTACTGTCATCTTTAAAGCACATTGGTTTGTGACATATTATGTCCATGGAAAAGTATAATAGCCATGAGTCAGAGAATTATTTAAGGATATAGTTCGCTTCTGATGGCACATTTAATTTCAATGTTACTATTTTGAATGTAAAATTACTTTCTGATTTAAAATTAGGCATATGCGTTTTGTGACAAAGGCAAGAAGCATTTATATTTAGGTTTAACTGTAAACCAAAGAGTCAAAGCTAATTTTTTTATAAGTAATCGAATACTGCATTAATCCCAGTAGCTTATGTATAACGTAAGAAACTCTTAATAATGGAAATGAAAATAAATAAATGTCTAGCTTACCCGCTTACGGGAGGAGGTTGATAAATCTCAATGCAAATGCATTGCAGTTGGTACAGAGCTATACCTTAGAGACTGAACCATTGAAAAGGTGTATGCAAGATTTCATCGTATTCATATTGCAGTTCTTCAAGAATGCAAATCAGAAGGGAATTTTTAAGTCTGTTCTGATAGTTTGAAAGTTTTTCTTCAATTTCTTTTAAATGAGTTTATCTACATTTTCACATCAGGTTTCCTGAATACTTTTTCACTGTAATATTTGATTATATGCTGTTTGTTTAATCTATTTATTTGCTTTATAAACCTAAGAAAAGAAAACATTCAAATTTCCTCTTTTTATCTTGTCTAATACTCAACTTTCTATTCCTCTGCAATATGGTACCTGTGTATTCTATCTGCAGCTGTCTTTTTTCCATGAAAAGAAAAATCTCAGATTAATTCAGATACAATAGGGGCTGAAGAGTGATGGCTGATGGAAACAGGAGGGGTGATTATTATTGTTCTTGCTACATGATGAATTACACTACATCATGCATTAAAACAATGAGTTGTGCTTCAGAATATCAAAGACATTAGCAAACAACATGATAGCAAATATATAGTCTTTTATCTGATGAGGACAGTATACCTCACAGTGGATGGAAAGGCTGAAGGAGCACAGCAAGATTGCCAATGGGAGATTTGGAAGCTGGCTGTGTGGAGCAGAGCAGCTGCTTGGTCTATGAAACAACCTGCCTGAAGTAAACCTTTTACAGTGAGCTCTCTTGCTGCTTCTTTTTGAACAGTTACATTTTCAGCATCATCATTATCACCACCTTTCTTAGGTGAGTGAAGGTCAAATCAAGCCAATCCAGGGTAGAGGCTGGAAAAAAGCAGTGATTTTCTGGTGCCAGTCTCACAGATGAAGCAGCAGAGGTCTTTCACAGCAGTGACTCACACCTCAAAGTCAGCCTCTAAAAAGCCAGCATCTTCACTGTTTGATAATCCTGATGCTCTTGTTCTCCATCCTCCAAGCCTAATGTGCTTCAGTGGTAGATGTTTCTAAAGACAGAGCATGCACCTCCTCTCTCTTACAGCAATACTTACAGAAGAATTTTCTTTGGAGGCCGCTATATCACCAACAGTTGAATTTTTCAGTAATATGTTCATGAAAGATAGTAAAAGACACCTGTAAATGAAATAGACCATGAACACCTTTTCAACTTCAGGCCAGCTGTCAGGTTATAGGTCGCATCCTTACAGCTAAACCAACATTTTGTAATATGTTCGCAGCATCTGCACAACCTGATGCAGTTTCTGAGTTAAATCCAGTATCATGTCTAGACATGGTCTAGGAGGGTGTTGAACCAAAGCTGCATCTTGGATCTCATTGGTAATGTGACAGATAACACTAACATACACTAGTCCATAAAACTTGGACTGTTTCGTTCGTAAACATAGTTTTCTTTTTCTATGACTGTTGTCATGTCTTAAATAATTTCTTCATACTCAATTGTTGGGTTGTGTTTAGAGGACGATGGCATATTGATGAACCAGCCATTTGATAGCCTTTTGATTAAACATGCAGCCACATACCAAAGGTCATCTCGAGGAGCAGGAAACAGGAAGAACATCAATTGTTTCCAAGTCGGACAAAGGAAGGGACACAGGAAGAGACATCAGGAAGTAAGGCAGCACTACTTCCGAAAGACATGGACAGTGTATTACCAGGAAGTAAATGGACCAATGGGAATGTTGCTAATTGGACCAATGGGAGTGTTGCCAGCGCTCATGACTGCCCCATGTAAGAGGGACGTTAATCAATCAGAGAGCACGTATTAGGCACGTGATACAAATGTATATAAGGGATAGTTAAGTAAATAAAGCGGTCTTTTGCCTGATTCACATTGAAACTGCAAAGTCCAGCTTTGATCCCCCTCACTCATGACTGCTTTTTTTCAGTATTTAGCAAAATGGGAGATGCTACTACTGCAGCTAATAATTATTTTTATATTAGCCTTTAAAGGAAATATTTCTTTGGCAATAGTTTAGAAAATTTCCTTCACATTAATATATCACACTGCTTGACTATTGCAAATTACATTAGTAATTATGAATAGCTTGTGGACCAATTTAATTGGCAAAAATCACCTCCAGCACAAATACAAGAAAGGAATAGAACAAACAAAGTCTTTCACCTTTCACTACAGTTGCTAGTGATATGATTGTCTGATGACAGGAAAAATACTTGTGTTGTTACCTCATAGTCAATCAAACACCTCCCAGGTGTTAATCAACAGTTCTAATTGTATCTTTCTTAGCTTTATGAAGAGTTCAAGTACCACCATTTTTTTATTTATACGTGCCATGATAGACCTGTTCTCACGTAGGTGTTCAGAACTATGCCAGAAATTTAAGTTCACATGTAAATATGTGAAAGTAAGACTTCAGGTAATGAGGAACATAAAACATGGTTATAAGTCCACAATTTTCACTTTGCGTAAAAATCATACCCAACATCCAACAACAATTTTAAAGCTTTCTACATTATTCTTTCTGAACAGATAATTTATTTTGGTGTTAGGCTATTTTTTGCCCAATCAAAACTAATTATCCTGATCGAATTTGATGACATAATGTTTGAAATAGTATTATCATGCTTGACTTGCTGCAGGGCATTAAAAATTATATTTCTTTTCAGGCCAGACTACATTAGTTCTTGTTCACTTGCTTAATTTCAAGGGAAAATTTAAAGAAACAGGCACTAATTCTCATTTGATTGGAATGCCAATACTTTCAACTCTGAAGTACTTCAACATTTCAGCTTTTAGCAGTAATTTTCAACTTTTCATAATGACTTTTTTTGATTAAGACAAGTATTTTTTTTCATATAATTGTTGTTTCAGAAATTTTTGAAATGTCACTGAGTGATGTTTTCAAAAATTTCTGAATTGTCTCTAAAAAAATCTGATTTGCCATACACATACCAAGAACACAAAGAATGAGAAATATTACCATATTGAGTCCCAGTATTGCACCATGTACTCCAATTCTTGTTCAACAGCTGCCAGATGTGAGGAAGTTTTTAAAATCTTGTGTTTAGTATTCAAGCCCCTTTTGTCAGTATGGACTTCCCTTAAACTGAAGAATCCAAGATTGGTCCTGACTTTCCCCCTCTGCTTTGGAGTCATTTACTTTTTATCTGTCTTGCCTGAGACAGGTGTTTCATTTCACTGATAGATGATATGCCACCTTACAGCTATCTTGGGCTTCTTTCAGTTTATGAGAGCTGTTTTCCTCTACACATTTTCATTTCAACTCTTGTCTTCTTATATAAATGATGAACTCTTTAAAAACATACTGCTGTAATCTATTGGCACAGATCAAGGAGTGTCTGCAATCCACAAATAAAACTTGTGTGTGGGTTGTGGTTTTCTCAACTCTATTCTATTCTAGACACCAGAATCATAAACTTTGACATTTCACAGAGGAAATGAAACGTTCTTATATTTTATCTGACATAACTATACCCTCATTTGTTTCAATCATCTCAAATTACACTGGCAATATATGCTGTTAGTGACAAGACCAGTTGTATCTAAGATAATAATAAAAATAAGTTTGTTTCAGACTGAACTGAATTTTCAATTTGGGTGCTTTCCAAAATAGAGCAGCAGTAGAGGAAGTATATTAATCTGCACAATTTAAGCTTTAATGGGCTAGGAAACATGCTTTTACATTAATATGATTTAAACCTAAAGTACTGCAGTTCTATTAAAAATAAATCAGCTTCTGCATGCACATCTGAATAACCAGGGTTTTTACAACTTGTAGTGCTTTTTCTTTTCTCTAAAAGGAGGAGAAAATCTTGAAGGGATTGACATGGGGATTGCAAGCTGCAGTGACTAATGAGAAACATAACTAGTAGCTGATGTGTAAAACAAGTTATCTGAATATCTTTAACATGTTTCTGCTCTCAAAAATATACAAGCAAATGACAGTAATTTGTGGGATTTGTCATTTTTTTCCACCCACTGTGCTGTTGTTTAATATCTGATTCAAGCACAGCATCCAGGACCAGTGTAGGATTCAGCCCATGCTGGCCACAGTCAGTGTACGTATGGGTTTCCTGGGCTGTTTCTGTGTGAGTGCTTTGATAATGCAACCTTACTCTTCTTGTATGTTGCTCTCTCCTTGCCCAAGATCCAATATGAACCAGCTGGTTTTGTCTGTCTGTTGTACTTAGGCTTTTTCCTTTATCCAGGAGGATGAAAGCTTTTCCAAGGGCTGTGGCAGAAAACCGGAGAGGGGAGATCACACCGGCCAGGTTGCTAAAGTCTTTGGTGGTAGGGAAGAGCGTAAAGGAGAACGGCAGAAGAGAGGAGGGCACATGGAACTTGGGCACTGGAGTCTCATTTTGGAAACATTATAAATTTCCATGATCTTTTTTTCTGATATGGCTTTTGTGAAGATACAAATGATAAAATTGCTAGTATGGTGAATAGTGGAAAGCAGTAAAAGAAAACAGTGAGACTTGGCTTGGTAGTATAGTAATATATTTTTGACTTCTTATTTGAGGGTTATTTTTCTACTTCAATATTAAATAATTTTATTATATAATTAATTTTATGTATTAATGGGAAGCTTATAAGTCTAGAGACATATTTTATTAAAACAAGTTTTATTAAGTTATAAATTATATTGAAATTATTTTATTTCATGTGAACTTCATAAAAGTTGCAGTTTTATAATGCTTTGCTTTTATTGAATCTTTAGTATTTGCCTTCCACTTCTAGAATAGAATGAATATAGCTTCACTGTGGCCTGAAGTATACTTAAGTACACTTCAAGTGGATATGACAAGCTCTAACTATTCAGTAAGTATCTTCATCATAAAACTACAGAAAAGAAAAAGATGTTAGGAAAACAACACTAAGATTATAAAGCCAAGTGTTTGAAACTAAAGACACTCCAGTGTGCAGCAGAATTTATCACCCCTTCTGCTGTTAGTAATTTATTAAGCTATTGAGTAGTTCCCTTTTCTAACAGGATCTGTGCTTCTGTGAGCAGTGATATTGTGACCTATTGCTTGAGCAGTCTCTGGAAATAAAAGTAATTAGTAATAGAACAGAATTCAGTTATCCCCACTGTTAATATTCATTCTTGAAGTTTAATATGATAGTGCTTTTGCACCCAATTTAGTTTCTATTTTAAACAGGAGAAGAAAGAAAACATCTTCAGGTAATGAGTATTCAGTAATTAAGAGACTATTTTGGTTCATGACCGACATTTGAATGTATATCTGAGGCTTTGTATGAAGAGCAGGCAAACACTTTGGGAGTAAGTGTTCACTATTAGCGATTAATGAAGATAAAGGTTATGTTCAGGACATTTTAAATCTTCAATTTTTTTTTTGTTTTCTTTTAGTAATATTTAGTCCCAAATCTGTTAGATAACATTTTCATCTCCAGAAACACTAAATCAATAGAATAATGGAAATATTTTTGTTGGAAAAGGCCTTTAAGATCACCAAGTCCAACTGTTAACCTAGCACACTGCCAAGTTCACCACTAAACCATGTCCCTAAGTAGGAGCTACCTTGCCTGGGACCTGGCACTAAAATTGTTCAGAAACATTAAATGCTGCAGGAATTGGGACTATAACTACATGAATAAAAGACCTTAGGTACATGAGAAGGTAGGATTTCTGAGTTAACTTCTGTCCATTCAGGTACTCTGAGCGTTTTGATGAGATAAAAACACACACAAACCCAGTTGTTTGGTCTCCAGTACAGTTGGGCTAAGCAACGGGGAAGGAGTCTAGCTGAGACATGTTTCTGATTAGGTCTGTTAACAAGAAATGCTAGAAGTTTCCTAGAATTGTTTTTCTTGTCAAATCTCATTTCTTCACTCCTTGCATGGATTACAGCTTGACCATACTGGAAGAGCTGAGACTTCTTTCTGCTATTTTGCCAATATGTTTATCATATTTTATTTATACGACTTAGGACCCTACCCTGGAAACTTTTGCTTTTAAGACAAAGATACGGCCTAGTAACCAATTTCTTCTTAATGACTCTGTGTGGTAAATTACAATTATTTTAAATATTACATGTAAGTTAATGTGGAGAAATAAGTAAGCAGATTTAGAACTTTCATAAACAAAGACATGGAAAGGGCTTACTCAGAAAATCAAATTCATACATTATTCTGTAATAAATGTGAAATTATTACAGAAATTATTAAGACTGAGAGGGTGCTCTCTAATGAAACCTCATTAGCAGTCTATTATATAACCATATTGAGGATCCAGTCCTACAAGAGACTGAGCACTTTGACAGTGATAATTATTCTGCATTTCCTGTGGCTCGGGCCAATTGTTTTCTTAGGCAGTAATTAATGAAAGGCCTAGTTAGGAATCAAGAGCTTTTAATATAACAATGAATAGGTATTCCACCTTAGGGTACAGCACAGATGCCTAAAAGTAATTTGTTTTAACAGACAACATGTAGCCTCAATTCAGAACATTTCAAACAGAGTTGCATTTTAGCCTATGCTTCTAGAGTGCTAGTTACACTTCAACAGAGTGCCAAAGAAGTACAGTGCCTCCTACTGACATCAATGAGTTTTGGATTAGGAATATTTGATTAGCAGTTCTTCACTTTATCTGAGTTTGGAGCATGAAATGGTGGTTCAACACAGCACAGCAATTTAATTTCTTAAAAGCTCAGCAGATACTTAGCATTAGTCATGTAAAATTTACATGGAAAGATATTTTTGTTTGTTTGTGGTAGGATAATTTCCTGCAGCTTAGATTTATTTGTCTCTTGGAATATACTAATGCTATCCAGTTATTTTTTGTCATTAAACCCTGAAGCATTTACTAAAAGGCAAAAATTATAATTCTATCCCTTACACAGAACTGAAAATTTGCTAACCTAAGATTAGGTAAAACACATTAGCATGTGCACAAGTACTTAATTACATTAGTGATGCAAATGTTTTGCAAGATTATGGTTTTGTAAACAAAATGATCTTGTTATTATAGAGAATTTGTGATAACTGCAATGTGAAGGAAGCTCAGAGGCTATGAGAAATGAGGCACACTAGTGTGTTTAGTGCCTAAAACAAGGGTTTCTTTAAAAGCCATTGAATCCTCAAAACAGTGTTAAAAAATCACTGTTTAATTCTACATGGTAGATTATGTAAAAAATCCATTTTGATTTTATTCTTGTTCTGTATGGATTACCCTAACTTTAGCACAATATAACTAGAGCATTTTTTTCCTGGCTAAGCTTCTGGGTATTCTAAATCCCCAACAACTGAAAACATGTGTGAATACAGAACTAATTTCACACCTTCAACACTAAAACTTGGAATACCTATTCATACATTTAATATACAAAATATTAGAAAGTACACTATGTGACATGAAATATGCTGCAATGAATAGCTAGTATTCTTAGCAAATGGGATCATTTCACATTTACACCTGGCAGGTGATAGTCTGCATCTTGAAAATTGGTGCTTATGTGTCTAAAATATTAATATTATTTTCTATCAATTTGAACCTGTTTACTAAGTTTCTTACATGTGTATTTTCACTTTAATGTGTTGATTATAATATGTTGTTAACACTTTTTTCTTTCTTTTTTTTTGGCCATGTTTCTTGAACTTCTCCATATTTTTGCTGAATTCTGTGGGAAACTTACGTGAATGAAGATCATAGATTTGACTAAAATACTTTTATTACTTAAATACAAAATATTGTTGCTTGATTAGCAAATAAGAGAACCTGTACATAATTCTTCTTTGACGACCTTCATAACTCAGCATGGGTTTTGCCACGGGCAGCCATCCCAGCCATAGAGCTATCAATGCCCTTCTGTCAGGGAGCAGCAAGGGCTGGCTGCTCCCTAAGGGTCAGGGAACAAATCATGATGTGAGAGGCATTTATGTTGTGGAACGTGTAAGAGTACAGAAAAATTAAAAAATAATATTATTTAGCTTGCAAAATCATGTTCATGAAAACTAGGATGCACTAAGATGCATAATTGTATGTATGAGCCTCATTCCCATCCCTGTGTGAGCAGGCTGTGTGCTGAAGAAAGCCAAAGTATTATGTAAAAATAGTGTATAATCATAAGATTTTTGCATAAAGAATCAGAAAGTACATATTTAGCACTTCTTAAACATGAAAATGTGATTTTGAAAACTAACACACACAGGCACCCCTCCCCCCATTGTTTACAGCAGAACTTCAAGAGTTGTTTCTTAGTCTCCTTACTGGAGAGATTTCATAGAACTCCACAATCCTATTTTTCTTCAGTTGACTGTGACCTTTAAATTTGTGACCTGCTTGTGCTGTTTCAGTATTTTAATCATGTGCCAAGTGAAAATTGGTATTTCACTGTATTTTCTAAGGAATATGTTAGGATAGCCAAAACCTTAGTAGGTGTTTTTTATCACTTCAAATCTAAATAAAATTAATTTTTTATGAAAGGATAACAAACCCGGGTTTGTGTCCAGAAACACTGTACAACCTCCAGCAGTCTGTGGCATCTCTGGTATACCATATTGTGTTGTGATAGGAGGAAACCAGTTCTGGAACATTTGTTGGGAAGACAGACAGAAGTTTTCTGAGTAATTCAGCCACTGCAGGGCAAACCATGATTTTAACCATGTTTAATAAAAAATAAGTAAAAATCCAGCTAAAAATTAATTTAATTTCAAAGCCATTTCTTTTTTCCTTGAATTTTCTCTCTGCTTTCTTGATTTTTGCCAGTTACCCCAAAGAAGGCAGAAGCCTAAAAAGACATAGAGAATTTTATAATGGAAAAAGAAAATCTTAAACTGCTCTCACTCCAAGTTTCCTTATGATATATGTTGGTACATGTAGATGTGGTTCCATATATTTATATTCATACATACACACTCACACATGCAGTACTAGACCCTCAGATGATGAAAACAACAATTATTACTTATACCAACTTGATTTGTCACAGGATAAGTATGTAGGTGATAAGGATATACACAATGTCATAAATATAAATCATAAAAGTTAAACAATTCTATCCTATTGAAATCTACATGTAAATGCATGTATGTATATATATAAATGCATACATATATAAATATATATATATAAATACGCAAGAGACTGGTTTGCAGCTCTTTGTCTGTCTATCCATTTATCTATGTAATTTCAAACAATTTCTGTAATACCATGATGTTTTACTGCCATGAAACTCATTTCATATTCCATCAGTCCCTTTGAAAATGATAAAGTGAGATCATTTACCCTGTTCCTGTTAATGGGTTGGGCTTTTTATTCTTACTACAACAAAATGAGAGAATAGCTTCGCAAATTCATATCCATTACTATAACAGATGTACCACAGTGATACTAGTCAGATCATGTTTAATATTTGTGCTAATAAAGAAAAATATTCGGTCATTTGACAAAGTCTGAAATAAGAAAATTTGGTGTATTTTCTTTTTCTGTTCTACAAAGTCTCATGTTCTGACTGAAAGTACGCTTGACCTCCAAATTTCATGTCTTTTTGTGAAAACTCCTGCAAAATTCAAGAATGCTTAGGCACATATGACTTTGTTTGGGACTTGTGTACATCTGAAGATATCTACTTTTAGCATGAGGTTGTGTTTAATAATGCTTTGTGGGCATCCAAATGTCTCTAAGCCTTCTGCAAAATTTAATTAATACTTCTAACAACCTGGGGAGGTAGTCATGGGAGATAAATTCTTTCACATGAACTGAAATGCAGCTGTCCTTGGAGTGGTGTATAACAGCTGTTTAACAGGAGGTGGAAGCACAGTTTAAGGCTGGAGATGAGCTGAAAACTACAGGAAATTTTGGTAGAAAGAATATAGGTTCCAAGGTTGGTTGAAGGTTCGACATTAAGGCAAATGCTCTGTTGACTATATCATGATTCCATATATACCTGGTTTATGATAACTGTAATTTGTTGTAGATTGATTAGAGAAATAGACACTTTACTAATGGATGCCTTCACTGTACTTAGAAGGACAGATAATTAATTAAATTAATTAGATGCCAACAAAATTACATTTTGATAAAATTGAGATTGGATTGAGAACAGCCTCAAGGAGAAGGACTTGGAGGTGTTGGTTGATGAGAAGCTCAACATGAGCCAACAGTGTGCATTTGCAGCCTGGAAAGCCAATGGTATCCTGGGCTGCATAAAAAGAAACATGACCAGCAGGTCAAGGGAGGTGATTCTCCCCCTCTACTCTGCTCTGTGAGTCCCCACCTGGAGTACTGCAACCAGTTCTGGAGTCCCCGATGTAAGAAGGACATAGAGCTGTTGGAGCAAGTCCAGAGGAGGGCCACGTAGATGATCAGTGGGCTGGAGCACCTATCCTATTAAGACAGGCTGAGAAGAGTTGGGGTTGTTCAACCTCGAGAAGAAAAGGCTCCAGGAAGACCTTATAGCAGCCTTTTAGTACCTGGACAGGGCCTACGGGGAAGCTGGAGAGGGATTTTTTAGGAGCGTATGTAGTTATATAGGACAAGGGGAACAGTTTCAAACTGAAAAAGGGTAGGATTTTGATTGAATATGAGGAGGGAATTCTTTCCTGTGAGGGTGGTGAGACACTGGAACAGGTTGCCCAGAGAGGTTGTGGCTGCCCCCTCCCTGGAAGTGTTTAAGACCAGGCTGGATGGGGCTTTGAGGAACCTGTTCTAGTGGGAGGTATCCCTGCCCATGGCAGGGGGGTTGGACCTAGGTGATCTTTAAGGTCCCTTCCAACCCAAACCATTCTATGCTTCTCTGAAAAATGAATGACCAAACAGTACTTCTGCTTCCACCAAAGTGAGCAAAACACCACAAATCAGAGCAGAGCTCTTCTATTAGCTCGGGAACAGTCTCTTGAGGATGCGTGGAGGAACAGAAATAATATTTATTTCAAATAAAGCTGTCATTTTAGTTCTCAAATAATAAGATGTCAATATAAAAGAAAAAAAAATCCTGCTATAAGATTGGTATTGATAGAGGTAGCTTAAGCATTTTGGAGGCCTTGTTTGCAGTAGTGACTGAAGGTCTTTTGGCAGGTAAATGTTATTCACAGTGCAACATCATTCTTCATCATATGCACCTTGGAAGTGATGAGTGTGTACGTTGGAGTTATGAGAGTCATTTCTTTATATAGAATAGTCCCTTTCCAGAGTTTCTGGCAGTGAAAGGTTTCAAGAACGGTGTCTTGTCATTATGAAAAGACAGTCAACAGCCACATGGTAACAGGATTAGAGAACTTGCCTGTATGGTATGGGGAACTCTCTTCCCATAGCACTTGCTGGGGAACGTTTGGAGATTTCCAACAGGCCCAGGCCCATAGCCTGCACCTTTGGCTTACTCTGGTTGTTAATGTGGCTTTTTTAAAGCATCCATTGTAGTTCAGTGTCATTAGTGACATATTAAAGGCTTAGAAGCTAATACAACTCTCCACTTTCTGCTGATGTAGTTAATACAGTATTAATATATTAAATATCATTAATTTAAAATGACTTGTGATAAAGGGAGTCAGCAATATACCCCTGGGTTGGTTCCTTCATTTAAAGAGACATGCTTCTACTGCAGAGTTGTAATGACAGTAGTATTTTGACAAACAGCTACAAAACAAAAAAAAGTCCTTTTTTCCAGTATTAATCCATCAGGAAGCTTTTAGGGATTCATCTTGTCTGAAATATTCATAGGCAGCAAAATGTCCTGAATGCCCTACAGAATTTGTGCAGAGTCAGGCAGGTGATTGATAATGAAGTTGTGTTCTGAGTCACTCACAGTATGTAATTCTATTTGTCTTGCCAAACACTAAAGAGCAAGCAACTCATAAAATGTAAAGGTAACAGAGCTCGTATTTTCCCCCATTTAAAGAGAGAACCCGGTGTCTCCACTTCACTGTACTTCACTGAATGTAAAAAATTTGCATTAAATCAAAGGAGAAAGGCACAGTGATCTTAATGGAGTACTTAGGAGCCATATTAGGTAGGTGTCATTTATTGTATCATACATATTTGTGTATATGATTTCAAAAAATTTCTTCACAATTTTATATCATGAACATCTGAAATAAATCAAGAGATAGCTCTCTCACTTCATTTATAATGACATTGAAAATATATTGAAGATCCTACCATTCAGTTTTTATGTAAAAAAATCCAGCAATCCCCATACTTCACTAAGACACCTTTAAATCAGTAAATACTGTCTTAATTTACCTGGTTATATGATGACAAAGGAGGTAATAAAACACACACATCAGGTTTCATTACCTCATTTTGTTAAAATGCCATGTGTTTTGTTTTTTTTTTTCAAGAATGCTGTTCATATTTGCATGTCCTGTCATTATATTTCCATTCCTCAACTGTTCTGCGAACTTCTAAAGACACTTGGACTGGTAAAAATACATAAATTAAAGATGAAGTGGCATCTTAAACTCTGCCTTTCATTGTTTTTCTCATTTTAAGATAGGCTATCAAAATTATTGGACATTTCATATACTGTTTATTTTTTGGTTTGGTTGGTGTCCATGTAACTGTTTCCCAATGGACCTCAGCTGATAACACAACCATCTTTCTCTCTGCTGAGTCCAGCTGCATCTATGGGAAAACCTGTTTCGATGGAGCTCGTACAATGTCCTGTTGCAGGGCCACCGCTTGGAATAAAACCCAGCCATACCCAAAGGTTTTGTACATGTTCTACAGTTTCAGATCTGGACACACAAAGCATCACCATGAAGAAAGAAATATAACATAAGTGTCCCATATAGCATCTTTTGCAGCCATCGAAGGTACCACAGCTGAGTTGTCTGCCTTTTGTCACATTTCACCAAACCAGGAAATTAACAAAATACTGGTAGAGATCCTCACTGGCTTCCCCAAGAATTCACAGCAGTCCCCAAGAAAGTGGACTAGGTAACTTCTTGCTTTCCCTACCACTTTGACACTAATAAGGTACCTAGTGACAAACAGCTGGTTTGTGCTAGGTATTACTACTTACCACTTGAACACAAGCTGAGGAAGACTGAAAACCCTACTCCAGTCTTCAGACGGGAAAAAAATATTTTGTGAAAATGGCTGGCAGTCTGCATATCATGAACTCAATCTGGGAGACCCAGAGCTCAAACCGGTGGAATCTCATTAGCCTTGTTGGTGGGAACAATACATATAACTGCATTAAAAAATGTGTCCTGTGTTTTCTAAGCATGTGTGTTGTAGGATGTGGGAAGGGAAATATGCATGCTCAGAGATCTTGTTTTTACACCAACTCAGTAAATTCATCTATTTCACCTTTTCTGAGGGCAACTGACTCTGTGAAAGACTGCAAGATTTCCTAACTTGCCCTTAGGACTTGTCGTGTTTGGTTTTCTCCTACTTCACACAATGGCAATGCAGTGCATCTCTAACCACATTTGTTCGAGACCAAAAATGCCTCTATACTGAAACAAAGTGGGCATTTAAAAATGTGCTTACAGTTGAAAACTGATCATATAATAAAGATAAATCCAGTAGTAGTTGGAAGAAAATAAAAAGTAGAGAAAAAAGAGAAGAAAGAAAAAGCAATGAAGGTCTTAGCCACCCCACAGAGGGGGAAAGTCAGATTAAAGGCAGGAAGGAAAAGGAGGGAAAATTAAGAACAGAGTGCAGAACAACACAGAAATCAACTATGTCTCTTTAAAACAATAATTTTTTAGTCAGCAGTATCTTTCTATTGCCATACAATATTTGTGTTTGGAAGACTTTCATCTGTTACCTTGCTCATTGAATAATACCCTGTTTTTTTAAAAAACATCATTTTGCTTGCATTTTTTTCAGTGTTTGCCTATCTTTCCTGTTAAATCCGACTAGTATAGGAGAGTGTGTGGCTTTCTACTTTTATACAGAACAATTTTATCTGCTGGTAAATTTATGCATGACACAAAATGGATCATAGAATTCCCACAAATTATGCACCAATTCACCCTCCCAAATGTAGTCTAGATGAATCAACCAATATACTATATATTCAGAAGTATCTCCACATGCAGACCTGTTTTGGTTTTGGGTTCTTTTTGCATTCTTATTCCTTTAAGCCTCATTGAAATCAGTAATGCAAACATCCTCTTTCAATTAACAACAAAAACAATTGAAAAAAATACAAAAAACAATGAGCTGTAAAAGTAAGATTAGTGCCTTCTGGAAAGTTATTGATGGTACTGATTATACTCATATCTCAGTAAAGAACCAACAGGCCAAATCCTCAGCTGATGTAAAGTGATGTCAGCAGAGCTGTGCTGCTTTAATATTCCAGGTGAAGATCATACTGTATTTAGGGAAAGCCACATTGCATCCTGGGTTCCAGAATCTAATTACCTGGAAGTGGTGAGGAAGAACAGAAAAGTGTGTTACTTAACAGGTCTCTGTTTGAGCAGATGAAGGGCTTATTGCTTGCAATTAGTACTCTAGAGTGCACTGTAGTTAAACAGGATACCTCGGAAAGGTACAGTTGGCCAAAAATAGGTCGGCTGGTTCTCTGCTTAAAATGTGGAAATAGAAAGGGAGATAAAACTCATACTTGGCCTGGATTCCGGGTCCCATCATTAAGCTCATGTAACTTCTACTCTGTGATCAGGCTGATGGTTGGAACTTAGGTTAATTCTAGTGTGGCTGGTATCACTGTGCAATCAGGTCAACAGAGAGACTCAGGCTGCGATTTCCATGCTCTGGGCAAGCGTAAAGGAAGGTAAATGCTTTTTGAGGCTGTTTTTGTGGGCAAAACTGAATGGCAAAAAGGTTAATTATTTACACTGTCTGCCAGCAGTGTAAGAACAGCATGGGTTCAGAACAAGAGTCAGACTCCTACTGAGGAATATGATCAAGATAAAACAAATGCCAAGAGATTGATAAAGCAATGCAAATGACAATACCTGCCTGGCTTGGTACAGCAGATGGAACAGGGCAGAAAAACTAAGGTGAGGTCATTCTATGAGGATGTCACTGTACAGAGGCAAGAATATTATAAACAAAAAAGCTTGATAGAGCACAAAAATTGAAATATCACATGAATTAAATACACATTGACACAGAACAATGTTATAGAGAGATAGTGAGATATTTTGACGAATGCTTTAATGAAGAACTCAGTAAAAGTAAAAACCATTGGTTGAGCTCACTATTGAGGAACAGAATTTTGACAAGTTCCAAGAGGCACTGGGAATATTCAAACAACAAAGCTTCTGGTATCAACCCACTGAGTTCCACTGAAGTATTAAACAGACAAAAGGAGAAGTCAACAAATTCTTTACACATTCATTTAATTTGTTTTGAGATTTGAAAAGAAACCAGAGGACTTTATAAAGATAGGTGGTTATATACCCAGTTTTGAAAAAGGAAGATACAATAGAAAAAATGTGAGGTTATTCTGTTCCTGTTTATGCTCAATAACAACCTGTCTCTTCTGGTAAGGGAACTTTCTTGCGACAGTAAATAAATGTGAGTGTAGTGGCTAAACACAGAAAAGCTGATCCTAGCAAAAATCTAGGCATTGACGTAGATTTTGCTAACTGCTTAGTGAAATATCCATGATTTTTTTGTCCTTAGATGTTGTTTGGAAATATTTTTGGTACTATTTAACCATCTGATACTCGTATGCTTATCCTTGTGCAATATTTCTGCCTCTGTTCTATTGCCATAACTATCATAAACCCTATCCCCTACCTCTGTTACAATACTTTTTCAGTGGAGATCTACATATCACATATACACTTTTGTAGAACTTATTATCCCTTATATTTAAAAAGAAAGCGTGGTCTTTCATTTCTCTTTTTGAGCAGCTGCTTTTCTTTTCTGACAATGGCTGATACAGAACAAAGATTTGCTTCTCATAGAGCTTTTTTTTTGCTTACCACATTACCCACAGCTTCCCTGTTTTTCACCTTCGGTATTCTAAAAGACAGAAACTTAGCTGGGTTTGATATATTTCATTTCATCTGAGAAATAAAAGAAATACAGGGTTGAAAGCTTAGAGATGGACAAAGGGTTATTGGACTCTATAACTCCTCTTGCAGCTTTGTCTTCTGTAAACCTTTCCTCTTAATATTAAAAGCTGATCAGTAAAAAGTATAGCAGAGAAAAATACTCAAAAGTCACTTTTGCTATATTTAATAAATATTATAACTGTAAGAAGTGTTATCATTTTATAAACCTATATGGAGGACTATTTTGACTGCTTTAATAAGTATAATTTAACAAATAGTTACAATTATGTCTGCATACAAAAATGAATTACAGAGTATGATTTATAAAAAAGAAATACATTCACTTGCCAAATACAGGGACTTCTTCTCCTACTTGCAAGATATGCCTATTTACTTTCAAATTGTAACAAATAGAAAGAAATTTTTTTCTGATCCTGATAACTTGCACTTTGTGTGTGGTATCTGACAAGTCTCTTTCTGATAGTTTTTCTTGATGTTATTCTGCTTCTAAGTACAGAGAATGTTCCAATATTGCTCTGACTTACAAGAGTTTAGGAATGCGTTTTCACTTCCTTCCCAGGAGGCATTGTTATCCTTTAGCAACTCTATTGTCTGGCGTAGCAGAAGGAAGCTTACCACTTTGATGTGGATTCCTTTTAAAGAAGCTCAGTTTTAAAATATTGATCCAGAGTTGCAGAGAGTCAAAAACAAACAGTGCTTTTTCAGAGAGCATTCATGAATTCTGCTTCAGGAAAAAAAAATAATACTCATGCCCAAAGGATAGAATAGCAACATTAAATTTTATCTTTTGATGGGTCACTTTAAAAATTAGTGATATGAATGGCAGCATAACTGAGAGCATATTATTCTTATAATTAAACAATGATTCACTTGTTAAAAATGTATTATTTTCTTAAAATTCACACAAATTATCTACTTCAGTTTAACTTTGAAAGAGAAAGATTGCAAGTTAATGGGAGCTACAGTAAGACTTTGGTTGAGACTTAACTAGTGGGAGCCATCAGACCTTTCATTTTGCATGTTATTAATCTGTTTTACTGAAATTATTTTAGCAAATCACATTTCACAATTTTCCACTTGTGTTTGGCAGCTGAATCCAAATTCTTTGGCATGAAATTGGTTGCTCTGGTTTACTCTCATGTGTGGATGAAAAGTTAAATCACATTCAGTTATCACCTACTTTGGCACAATAGAATATGAACAGAAAGACCAGAATGAGCGTAACTACCAACTAAGAATTAAATTAATTATTTCTAGAAGGATACATCTTGGCACCATCATGTTGTTCTGCATTGCTTAGACTCAGGAGTAAAGCTTAACTTCTAGGAATGCATACACTGCAGCCAGAAAAATTGAATTTCTATGCAGTGTAGAAACCTGCTTCTGCAAACCTTCAATGGAAATAGGCAAGTGTTAGACATGAAACCTGGCTGAATAGTCAGGTCCAGGGAGGCCTGTCACTAGTAGTGTACCTTGGGGATTGATACTGACACCAGTGCTGTTTGACATCTTCCTTAATGATCTGGAGGATCAGAGTGTACTCTCAGCGAGTTGGCAGATGATACAAAACTGGGAGGAGCTGCTGATACAGCAGATGGTTGTGCTGCCATCCAGAGGGACCTGAGTAAGCTGGAGAATTGGGCTAACAGGAACCTCTTGAAGTTCAACAAAGAGAAATACAAAGTCCTTCATCTGAGGAGGAATGTGTACTACTGTTTGCTGGGGCCACCCAGCTGAAAAGAACCTCTGCAGAGAAGGACCCTGGGGTCATGGTGGACAACAAGCTGTCTATGACCCAGCAGTGCATCCTCATGACAAAGAAGGCCAGTAGCACCCTGGGCTGCATTAGCAGGAATGTTGCCAGCAGGTCAAGGAGGTGATCCTTTCCCTCTACTCAGCACTGGAGAGGACACATCTGGAGTGCTGGTTCCTGTTCTTGGCTCTCCAGTGCAAGAAAGACATGGACATGCTGGACAGAATCCAATGAAGGACCACAAAGATGATTAAAGAACTGGAGGATCTCTCCTGTGAGGAGAGGCTGAGAGCTGGGACTATTTAGCCTAGAGAAGAGAAGGCTTAAGGGAGGTCTTACCAATGTGCAAAATAACTGATGGGAGACAGTGAAGAAGAGGGTGCCAGACTCTTCTCAGTAGTGCTTAATGACAGGAAAAGAAGCAATGGACACAAAATAAGGAACATGAAATTCCATCTGAACACAAGAAAAACATTTTACTGTGAGGGTGGTCAGACACTGGAACAGTAACCCACACAGGCATCCATCTGTGGAGATACTCAGAATCTGTCTGGACATGGTTTTGGACTGCCTTCTCTAGCTGACCCTACTTAAGCAGGGGGATTGGACTAGATGATCTCAAAAGGTCCTTTCCAACCTACATAATTCTGTGTGATTCTCTGCAATTTGATGGCATATCAAGGATTTTGCATTGTACCCTTCCTTCAGTGCTATGGATCAATAATAACAAACTTAATTTTATCTTGTTATACTTCCAGACACCTTCCTCACCCTCTCAGTTAACATAGTGTGGGTTTTATCAGCCAATTCAATGGAAGCCATTGGTAGAGAGCCACAGACAAAGGGACTCCTCTGTAGACTGCTAATCCTAAATGTCTGAAACAATGTCTCATGCCAGGGACAACAGACATTAGTTTTTGAATGAATATATGTCAAAGCTGAACTAGTGATGGTGTGTCCCCTTAACCATAGGTGTAAGCACTGGGAACAAGCTGCAGATGTGATATTCCTGGCTGGGAAATGAACAAATGAAATGCACATTTGATATTGTATTCCGTTTCTTGGCTGCTTAAGCTCATGCCCATCAGTTTGCATTTCATAGACAGTGTGAAAGATTCTTTAAGACTACAAGCAATGTAAAACAGAAGCTTTGAGGTCCAGGAGTATACAGAATATTTTCTTCAGAAGCTAAATGCAGAGGATATAGATTTATGAAAGGAATTCAGGACACAATTGAACTGCAAATATTCCAGATTAGTTCTCAGTGCCATTTTATACAGCTGAGAACTTAAGCTGCAGTGCAACAAGTGGTATAAAGCTGTGATTTTTTAAAAAAAATTTGCTAGTCAGCTCTTTCGCTATCTCTTTATACAGACACATTTCAACCTGCTCATGAACTGTTTGCTTTCTATTGATAGCATTTCAGTAGTCTGAAGTGTACTTTAATGGAGAGTTTTGCTTTTGCTTCTTGGTATCAGCTCTGCTACAGTGAGGAAATTATGTACTTAACATGTTTTACCAGGTAAGAATTTATGGAGCTGCCTAATGGTCCATGATGTGTTGGGTGCTGGTTATCTGTGGAGAAGCAGGGCAAAACAGGCTTTCAACCAGTAGCATAACTTTTGAACTTCGTGGAATATTGTTTCTTCTGTAGTTTATAATTTTTACACTATTGGGCTATAGCTGAAAGCCTCAGACCTTGTCCGTCATGATTAAATGGATCATGTTCATTTAGGCCAATGGTCAAAACCTGTTGTTTGGGACCACTGAAAAGAACAGACTTTATTTTACTTGAGTGTGTGGGCATGCAAGCTCCATGGAAGCAGCTATCGACATGTTCTGCAAGGCTAAGACCTTGTGCCCACTGCTCTTCCATGTGTAAAACAGCCATGCTTCTGTGGAACTCGAGGAAAAGTAAGGAGAAACCACCAGAGGTGTTTCCAGTGTTTGAGTGATTTTGCATCAAAAGGCTGAAGGTAGAAGACTGACTGGAGATGCCAACCAGTTTTTAAGTTAAAAACAAAAAAAAAGGAAAAAGAAAAAAAGAAAAAATATTGATTTCTCTTTTAGGAAAATTGCTGCAGTAACTGTATCATTCTGCTGGAGTTAATCCACCTTTCACCCACCTACATGTGTGTATTCTCCGTAGAGGGTGCAGAAGCAGCTTGCATATGCAGTCTCTGAGTCCTTTTACAGTTGAGCCACTGTCAGTGTGTGATCATGAAAAACAGGACCAGAGATGACTCCATATATGAACGGTGACACGATATAGTTGTGCTAGCAACGTGGGATTTCAGCTGGGAAGTGGGTTTAGTCCTGCTTCTTCATTAATCCCAGCTCTGCATCCCATGTCTACATAGATCCAACTGATTGTAGCTTCACTCTGATTGATTAGATTTGGCAGGGAGGTTTTGGAATTTGGAGAGGAGCTGTAGTACAGTAGTAAGGATTTAGGTATTGTCAAGACTGCATCAGGAGTGACAGATGGGAGTTAATGAGCAGGACAGAGACCTTCAGCCCACCCCAGGAAAACTGTATCTGAAGAAGAATGAAATATTATGTTAATTTACATTGCAATAGGAGGTGTCTGTCTGTTTGTCCATCTGTCTACACGTTTCCCTTACATTGTTTCAGTGAATGGTGAGAGGAATGTTTCCTATATTCAATACATAAATCCTCACATCCACTCTCCCTAACCTCCAGTGCAGAAATACATGTGTTCCCATTTTATAGATATTAAAGCTGTGCTTTACACTGAAAAGTGAGATACTTGCAAAATTTGCAGCAAGAAATTTACTTTTGAACAAATGAAGCTCTGCAGGGAGTCCAACATTTATGATCTAAACTGAGCAGTCTACTCAAATAAGTATTGATTTCCCAGAAATATTTGTAATTCAGTGAGTGGAGAGAGAAATAGAATTTTTGTCTGAATTGTTTATAGTATTGCCACTCAAATTATTATTGAACAGTTCAGCTTGAGACTTACAGAATCACAGAATCACAGAATCTAAGGGGTTGGCAGGGACCTCGAAAGATCATCTAGTCCACCCCCCCTGCCAGAGCAGGGTCACCTAGAGTACATCACACAGGAACGCATCCAGGCGGGGTTTGAATGTCTCCAGGGAAGGAGACTCCACAACCTCTCTGGGCAGCCTGTTCCAGTGCTCCGTCACTCGCACAGTGAAAAAGTTTTTCCTGATATTTACATGGAACCTCCTATGCTCCAGTTTAAAACCATTGCCCCTTGTCCTATCATTAGTCATTACTTACCAATAGGTTTGACAGGAAATACCCTGCCGGAAATTTTATGAGATCTTCATTCTTCCTGCAAGAATGTGAATATTGAGTACATAAAAGTAAGCTTTGGCCTGAAGTTTTACATAACTTTCACATTTATTTTTTGTCTTTTATAACTCTTTGAGATGCAAATTTACTTCTTATCATCAAACTTCTATTGTCTTTGATAGTAGTTTTCCCAAAATAAATCAAACCCTGCTGACTTGGCAAATTTTTATTAGAAAGAATTGAGCTTTTTTTTTTAAATACAAAATAATCTAAGCAAGATTTGTCCCTCAGTGTTTGAATGTATGGCATCTGAACCAGTTTTATAAATAGTAAACAGTATCACTTGAAAAGAAAAAAAATGTATTTTAATACCGATGATAACGGAGATACAGTTTTATTCAGGAGATTAGAATTTTTTTGCTTTCTTTATGCTCTTTTAAGATTATACAGTTCAGTTAAAACATTCTGAATGGCAATACAGCAATAATTTAACAATGCAAATGTGTTAATTGTTGCTTTTATTTTGTTTATGTTGGAAAGAAAAGACTGATTTTTCTTTTACAGCAGTGACTGATCATTTTATGTTTTATTTAGTGCAGTTTTCCATTTAGTGTTTCTAGAAGCTGGGTATAAAATACTGTAAAATATGTGAGAGTAGTTGAGCCTTCAACTGTTGTATATGTCAACTCCCCCCCAAAAAATTTTAAAAAAATCAAACCACTTTCCAAACGAACACCAGAGAGCTTTCAGTGGCAGTTTGCAGATACATAAAAGCATTATTTTGCAGATATTATTGTTGATAGGTTTGATATACAGCATGGTTTGTCTGAGCCAATGGGATATTGTCCTCTTAACAAATCTCATCATGCCAGCAGTGTTGCTTCTATAGGATGGCTTATCAGCTCCAACCAGAGTCTGCTACACTTGCACTTGCCTTCATAGCCTGAGAGGAAAATAAATTGTTCCCAAGCAGTTAATAAGAAAGAATTATTGTGAGTGAGATGCATGACATTATGAGAAAGCATGGTGTTTTACTAACTAAATGTTTCTTCGCAACCATCCCCATCTTGCTCAATTGGCAACATTCCCTCTTCTCTCCCCCTCCCTCCTTCAAAAAAAATCCACCTCAGGTTCAGTGTAAATGAAATGAACATTTCATTTCTGAACAGAGTCTCTTTAAACACTGTTACTGATGTGCTATTCTATTTCAAGAAGTGTACTTAGGACATTTCTCCTCTGCATTTTAATATAGACATTGAAGCAGGCTGGAGAAGCATTCCAGTACTGTCAGTCTTATGACAACATACATCTTCATTTTTGGTATCTGTGCAGTTATAAATGAGCACATACAAATATATTACATAGTATGTGAATATTAGATCTGAATACAACTCTCCTTTTCCTGTGGGTTAGTGGAGCCACTCCTGGAAAATTAGGGAGTTCTAGTACTGAAGGTATGCAGTTTATGGGCCAAACGCTTCTCTCCCTACATATGTAAGTTGATCCATTTAAATTAATGGAGCCACACGGGTAATAACTGTGAGAAGCGTTTAATCTTAGTCAGTTCCTCACAACCATTGTCTGGGAAGCAATCCAATTGGACCTTTGATAAAATGTAAGCTCATATGATGCCTAATGCATACAAAGGAAAATGTAGGCATGTTGTTACACTGCTTTACTGTCTTTTATGGTGGTATGTACATAAGGTCTTGATTAGCCAAGCAATTAACTATACCTTTGACTTTATACCCCTGGTCAAACCACATTTTGGGTAAGGAGAAATGTAAACTGTTTGCTTAACTATGACTCTATCTAGAGCAGACAGGGAAATCAGGTATCTTATTTTTAATTGCATTTATACAATTCTAATTCTTTGTAATTCAGCCATTAGCCCATTTGTTATGCCAGTGTTGTCATGCAGAGTGTCTCAGAAAGAAACGAGAATTATCATGCAGAAACCATATCTGAAGGAATTGTTTAGTATTTTATTGCTTTGAAATGGAAAGTGACTCTGAAGATCAAAATACAAGAGAAAAACACTGACAAATACAACATTATTACAACTCCTAAATGTTTTGGACTTCCTTAGTATCTGTAAGCTGTGGATCTCAAAACATTTTCAAATATTATTTAAACCTTGTAACATGTTTGTAAACATAGTTATTCAGGTTTATAGGTAGATAATGTTACAAGCAGAAATGATCACCTAGTCTGTGAGAGGCACTATATCACACAGCTGCCTGTGGCAGCAGGGGACTGACAGAAAGTACCATAAAGTTCTGCATATTTCTGACACCATACAGTCAGTTTCTAACATATCTGGAAATTGAACTTGTACCCTTCTTGTCAGTATCCTACTTCCTTTATCATGCTTTTTGTAATAGTTAAATTTAGAGCTTGTCAAAACTCATGATGGAAATTTCAAAGATCATGAATTCAAACTGATTTCATTGTTTTAATGCTAATCTGTATCGCTTTTATTTTTTTAATCAATATTTGGTTTGTTAAGTCAATATGAAAAATTGCAGTCTACTTAGGACAGACAGTCAATTCACTACAATATTTTGATAACCCATAAGCAAGTCTTGATAACTCTCTCAAATACATCTCAAACAAAACTTTCCCTGACAACAACTGAAGAGTACAAGAAGTTTCAGGTCCCTTTTCCAGTGAAGCAGCTCAATATATGTATATGGACGTGTATGTATAACATTGAAACACTGCATCAAATGTACCTAAATTCACATACTTTTCTTAGGAGTCTAGTTGAATCTTATCTCTTCTCACTACGTTTAAGAAAATAAATGATTAGGTGTCTGATGTTTGCAGAAACAGTAATCACATAGTGCATCAAATCTGCATGTGTTAGTGAAAATACCGTCACAACAAAATGTATTATGCAGAACAACCACTCGATTTGATTAATTCCTATTCAAAACAGAAAAAGAGTAGGAAGATTTATTTCTTTTTATTATTCTGCACTACTAAAGCAAGTAAGAAGAGAAGGGGATAAGGGATAAATTGAATCCAAATCGAGACTGAGACAAGCAACATTCATAAATTCATATCCATGCTGTTCTCCCAGAGCTTCACAACTAATTGCTTTGAATTTTTCTCTTGTTGTAATCTAGGCCATCCTCCATATGGCTCCATATGCCTGAGTTTTTTTCACCTTGAATTAGTTCTTTGTGTTTCTCCCCACCTACCCATAGCCTTTCTTAAAACTCGTATCTGAGAACCTTAGACTTCTCTTCCTTGTGCTATTAACTAAATAGTAAAAATTATCTGTATTAAATCACTTTCTAAATAAATTTGTGATTAAAGTGCATGCTTGTTCTTTTTGCAGCAATTTGCAGTTCAAGTCAGTATACATCATCATATCTCTAATGAATTCCACTCCATGCTGATTCTTGAGCATTGCCATGTCCAGTTCAGAACTTTGAAACAAAATGCACAGAGTAACTAGGAAATCGGAGACCTCCTGAGACTATTTTCATGCAGAGAAACATCTGGTGCCCTAAAATAGAGTCACAGGCTTAAAAGCAGGTAAAAACCAATGTACACTTGTTAGCCATGATGCGGCAGAACATTAAAAAATTAATAAAAAACTCTATGTAGGAAGTATTTGAGAAAGAAAGAAGATAATTTCCTAAAATAGCTGAGAAGGAACAGATCATTCAAACAGATAGAGATTTACAAGTGGGAAAGAGGGAATATAAGAGGAAAGGTAGTGTTTTAAGAGGGCTGCAGCTCCATGAGCAAGAAGAAGTGCTATGGAGTATCACGGTCTCTTTCAGTTCCTACATTGTTGCTGGTATTTTTTAAAGGCATGTGTATGTGTGACTCTGCCTCTGTGTGTGTGTGTGTGTGTTTGTATCTGAGCACATGCTCATGGGCATACAGTCCCTCTGCTTACAGATCAAACTGTGTTAGCTGTACATAAAGGAAATGAAAAGGCAAAAAAACTCACAAAGCAGTGCATATGGTTGAATTAAACATTTTTTAAGGCAAAGGGCTAGTGCCTGACTAAGCTAAATGACAATCCCTTGCCCTAGAGAAACAACTGCCTTCAGCAGACTCTACTAATAGTATAGCTGGTAGAACCAGCAGTACTAATAGGCAGACTTTTTCTTTGTATTTCACTCTTAGGACTGGAACAATGTGACAATGTTACTTTGATGTTCAAAAAAATAAAGTTTTTGTCTAATTGGTGTAGTCCAAACTTCCCTGGGGGCGGGGGGGGCGAGGGGGAAAGATGCACTGGACCAAGCACAGGACATGAAATTCAAATCTTCATTTGAATGCTGGAGAAACAAATCCAGATGAAAAGAAAACACTGTTTAAGTCCTTTGCATGTTTAGAGTTGTTATGTTAGTCTTAGCCAAATTGTCTTAACTGTGCTTAGTGTCAGTGGCAAATAATCTTAAAATTGAATGTCTCACATTAAACAGGGGAGACATTATACAGGTGCAGCTGATGAAAGTATATTCCAGGGGAGTGAATCTGCATTGCATAGCTATACAGTTTTCCAGTAAGAGGCTGAACTGCAGGATGTATCAGAGTAGATGAAGGACAGGTCTGGCTTCCATTCCCTAGTGGAAGGGGGGGGTACTCTGAAGGTAAGTCTCAGAACTGATTCTAGCTCCCTGGAGATCATCAGTCCCAATCAGCACATGGAGAAATACATTTATGAATACAGTTAGATAAATTTTATCTGGAAATACCAAGAACAGTTTCATATTAAAAGCTGTTTAAGAAAAAAAATATTTACCAGAGTCTGTCCTGAATAAAGCTGCTGGCTTAGATAAGGGCTCAGGTCTACTATATATTTAACAGAAGATAACCCTAAGGGTGGTAGCGGGTATCTTCCATTACAGAAAAATTCATACTATGATTTACATGTTCAAGTGCAAAATCAACTTATTTAAAAAAACCCCACATATGTGTCCACCTTCTTAACATATAGATTTAAGAACAAAAACAACTCTGTGAATATTGCTAAAAGGTATAAAGCATTTAGCATATATTTTCTATTAAGGCAACATTAGAAACAAATTAAGAGGTGTTTCAGAAACTTCCTCCCCAGTTCTTGCAAGTGGGTAGAGCAGTATTATTACCACTCAGCAGGCAATTGGCACTTCACTGCAAAGCCATGAGAATGAAACAGAGGGAATTTGCCTTGGGTGCTTTAGTACAAAGTTGGCCTAAACTCACTAATGAAGATGGCTCAGGCTAACCTTGCTGATGATAGCAGATTCTGCCTTGTTGAAACTCATACACAACATATTCAAAATGTTTCAGAAGGAATCTTCTTCACAACCAGCTCTGGCATTCACTTTGTCAACTTAAAGTAGGTATTGAACTGTAAATCTGTAGTTCCACAACTACTATTATTCTCCTTGCTTGTTCTGGACCTTTAAATCTCAAAGCACCAGCTAATCTGCTGGGTTTGGCACAAGGTTTAGCTATATACACTTTTTCTTCTTCCCACTGCACAACTCTGGTTCATATCCAGGTAACTGCTGATCTTATGTGCTCAGTAAGGCTTAGGTCCCATGGAAAAATAGTATGTGTTTACCTAATTTAAGACCATGTTTAATAGCACGTTATATGCTATCTCTATAGGAAAATGAAGCCCTTTTGCCTTAGAAAAACACTACAATGTAGCTGTCAAGGAAAAGCTTTATTTAGTGGAGAAGAGAAGTCTTGACAAGACTAAATACTCATTATCTAAATGATTATTAGAGGGATGATTTGGTGTCTCTTGCCATGGTCCAAGCAAATACTAGTCTCTTAGATTGTGCGTGGATTTTTTTAATCATCTTCCCCCTCACATCATTCCCACAGCTCCCCAAAGTTTTTAATCTGCTCACTCTTCCAAGCTTTCTTTCCAGTAATTTTTATCTCATCTGCTGAACTTTGTTTAATATGCTAATATGCGACTAAAGTGACAGTTACAAGCTGTAGTAATCAAAACCTGAACCCAAATAAGAGAAAGAAATCTTAGTATTAATTCTCTTATTTACTCTCTGTCAAATGTAAAACACCATCTATGCTGCTTTTCAAATTAAGGCACATATAATTTTCCTACACACTTTTTCAGACTGCTAAGTGTCCTCCAGCTGAGTGAGACACTGATGATAATCAGGCTAAGACCTAGGCTTAGACTCACAACACATGCAGGCTGAATCAACAGGGAAACTTAGTTTTGGCATTTCTTGATTTCTAAATTTTCAGTCTGAATATTTTTATTTATTTATTTATTTTGATTGAACATATATCTTGATTAATTTCCTTCCACTTGAATGGGCTACTCTGTTGCATCTATTGTATCTGTTAGTTGCCTTTGATAACAATACCTGGTACCCAGGTGTGTATTTGCATAATGAGTGCATTTTACTGATGCTAGTTTACACCAGCTGAGAGACTGGCCTGCTACAGCCAACTAGGAATGGACTAATTTATTTGGTTTGGCTTGTCTTCTTTGCTTAATAGTACCCTCGGTTCATAATACTAATGTACCATCTCAAAACCTGCTGAAGCAAAAATGTTTAATCAAAACCACTCTTCTCACTGGTGACATGTATATGTAACCTTCTCCACTGGTTGTTCAATGTGATGCTTATAGTACTAGAAAGAAATTATTTTAAATTTTTCTCTGCAGAAAATAATAATATACTGTATTTGCCTAGAAACCTTGTTTATTTTAGAGGATGCTAATTAAAAAAGAGTCATAAAATAGTAAAGGATGAAGAAAATAGTAGTAAGAATGGAAAGCAAAATAAATGAAAAAGAAAAAGAAAAAGAAAAAGAAAAATTAAAAGAAAAAGAAAAAGAAAAAAAGAAAGACTTAGAGGAGCTTGGTCATATCAAGAGCAAGGTGAAAAAAAGACAAAGAGAAGAGAGGAATGAAGAAAACAAAATAATTATTCATTGCACTATTGGGTTTCTTGCATGAAGGAGCAATATTTAAAGCTCAAGAGTGAATATGTTTTAAAGATTATGAAATTAATGTCAGAATGGAGATTTATGTATTTAGTACAATGTTCTCCTACCCTGGGAGTAGGAAATATAGAGTGATTATTAGCTAGGTTTCTGTTTTTGTTGAGCAGGTATCTTTTCTATTATTACTCTGTTCCACTATATGATCATATTTCTTTGCATAATTTAGATCTGATATATGCAAGTGCCTCCATTTTGAACAGACCATATGGAGAGCTCCATGAGTGCCCAGGGAACCAGGAGTGTGCAATGATTAACCATGGTTTCTGTTATTTGTTGAGCAGATGAGAAGAGCTGTGAAATAAAACGCATTTCATGATGGTTTCTATGTCCTTGTACTGTCCTTTGTTTGGTTGTGATACACTAAGGTAAAAAAGGCTAGTTTTAATATAGCAAAGGAAATTGCATAGCCATTCACAACATCCAAAGTCAGAAACAAAGGAAAAGAAGCCACTGAAAGAAAAGGTACCGATCTATATAGTAGGTCAGTGATGATGAACTAAAGGAGAAAAATATAAATATACAGATATATATAGTTTCTGGATCTATATTTTGCTGAACCTAAATTAAGAATAAACAGATAAAGTGAGAAAAAAGAGACATAGACTTTATAAATAATACTCAATAAAGAGTTTAGTACTGCAATAGTGGAGACAATAGTATTTAAGTTCATTAAGGCTTCAAAGTCTTGAAGGAAAGAACTGGGCCTGATGCAACTAGTGAGGGTTAGCTTGAAATAAACTTTTATTTCAGATCTCATAAGGAAAAATCATTAACACAAAGCAATAGGTTATGAAACAGTTACCACTGTCAGTCACTGTCCTCACTAGAAGCGGTTTGCTTCTTTATTTATTATATGTCATCATCGATCCCTGGTGTTCACGATTTTCTGAATAATTTATGAATCTGCTAAACAGGGCCCTTCTTAACTCCATTGGTAATGCTTGCTAGTACAAGGGCTCTCTGCTTTTTCTTACTTGATTTTTTTTTTGTATTTTAACCAAAAGTTTAACTTTTATTCTATTTTTGGTATTGTTCTAATCCACTATATGGTAGGTGTCCCATGAATGTTTCCACTGGCTTGCTATCTCTAAGTACTTTGCTGCCATTTTGTGCCACTTCCCGCTTTGGCTTTTAGAAAAGATCAACATGCCCACACTAGGACAATTTTAGGCTAATACAAAAGCAGTATCACACTCTTCAGAGGAATTTCTAATCTAACCAGTTGCTTAGTGAGTTTTGGGGACCATTTAAGATGGAAATGTGCTAAACAAACATTTTAGAAACATCATTTGGAAGCATGGTGCAAGAAGTGCATCTTACGACTATTTTCAGGGTCAAAGTCTTCTTTTTAGATCAGTCTTTTAATCAGATATCAAAATTTCATCCACTATTTATGTTACTTTGTCTCTCATAGGTTTGGTTGTCCAGATTTAGGTATTTAAGCATGATGACGAAATGAAGAATGAAACAGCAAGAGGAAAGAGATTATTATGTTTGACATTTATACTAGACTTCTTTGATAAAGTTTCTGTGAAAATCTTTATGATTGCTTTTTCTTTCTGTATTTGAGATCACTGTGAATCATGTTCTAGTTGGCCTAAATACACAGCATGTATCAAAAAGAATGGAAAATGCTCCTCTCAGAAATTGATTATAGATCTTGAGAATTTTAATTGAAACAGAGACAATAGAAGAAGAGATCCATAAACACTGACAGAGAAAGGAACAATGCCACAATTCATCTCACATGACATAAATGCTAGCCTTAATTTGTAGTCCTAGTTGAGAAACCTTTCTTTTCTCCCTAAGCCCAACACTTACATTCTTTAAAGACAATATTATATGTAGAAACTGACATTTTGACAACTGCTCAACAGTCCACTAAGAAAATTTGTATCTGAGAAATTTTATGATAAAAATCTTATGTTTAAGAGTGAATCTTCAAATTAAGTGGCTTAATACTGCTTACAATCTTGTGGTTTTGAATAGCTATTACTTACGTGGATTTTTGACTGAAACCATGTTTTGTTCAGCCATTCACAATAATAGATGGAAATAAATTTACTTCCCAGTCAAAATCTTTGCAACTGCTTTCAATTTCTTAAGTAGAAACTAACTCTTGCTTTTTGGAGAGAGAAAACATATAAATCTGACCTTGTATTTAAAGGGTATTTTAAGTGACGAAATTATTACAAGAAGTGCAAGGGCAATGAAGAGAGACTTCAGGGCCCTGGGATGGCTGGTTAGGGGGTCTGGAGTGCAAGTGGTGTTTGCCTCCATACCTCCTGCAAGGATGGGTGAAGAGGTAAACAGGAAGAGTTTACAGATCAATGAATGGCTACGTGACTGGTGCCAAAGGCAGGGCTTTGGGTTCTTTGATCACAGGCTGCTATATGAGACACCTGGCCTGATGGTGGCAGGTGGAACACATTTGTCCCAGAGGGGGAAAAGGCTTTTGGGGCAGGAGTTAGCAGGGCTCATTGAGAGGGCTTTAAACTAGATGTGAAGGGGAAAGGGGAGACAACTGGGTCTGTTAGGGATGAGCCCAAGAGCAACATGCTAGGGCCTGAAGAAAGAGGGTCTAGGGAGGATTTTCGATCATTGAAGAGAAGGGATAGAGAGGTTGTGGAGTCTCCTTTGCTGGAGACATTCAAAACCCGCCTGGATACGTTCCTGTGTGATGTACTCTAGGTGACCCTGCTCTGGCAGGGGGGTTGGACTAGATGATCTTTTGAGGTCCCTTCCAACTCCTAGGATTCTGTGATTCTGTGATTCTGTATACACCACAGGGTATAAAGCTCCATCAAAGAGTATCTGGGGGGCATATTCAAAACATTTTGTGTCTAACTGCAAGTCTCAATAATTTAAGAAATTAAAGTCTTAACTTTAAATAGTTTGTGAGACTTTTCCATGAGAGTCCAAAGCAAGTATAATACCACTGTATACGCAGAAACTGATCACCAATTCAAGCACCAAAAGTGCTAGTTCTGAGAATATCTTGTAAAAGTGTTGTGGCCCTAAAAGGTGTTATTTGTTACCAAGTTAATCCTGTCAAGCCTCTGAATGAGTTTTCATTTCTATCCTCAAAGAGATACTTACATTTTCTCTGAACTGAAATTCACCTTTTATTGCTCTTATTATTGCTGTATTCTCACTTTTACTCTCATTAACCGTCACTCTTGTGCATTTTATTCATTTCAGCTCTGCAGGAAACAGGAAAACAATACCTGCAACAAGACAATGAAGAAGAGAGAAAAAAATCACAACACAATTTCAAGATGCAGAAAAATGCCTACCATGATATTATGGTAGCAGCAAATACTGTGGTTTTTTTCCTAAAGATACACAAAGATTTTTTTTTTCTGCAGCAATTTTAAGAACATGTTGAAGCACTACTATAATTGCAGGTGGTACTAGCTTTTCCTATTGAACTGTTTTAAATGGGGATTCGTGGAGAGATGTTAGCTGACTACAGTAAGTAGAGCAAAAATGTGCCAACAGAAATCTGTGACTCTCCATTCCATGAAGTATCCCATAGATACTGGAATATAAGGTCATTCTTGTATGCTTTTGTCCTCAAAGTCCTTAAAGAAACAAGCATACAGCTCTTTTAAAACTTAATTTTCTGTTTTTATATATGAAGTATTTGATGTTGTTCCTTTGTGCAAATAATATGATAATGTCTCTACCTTTGGGAGACAAGATTCTAATAGCTGAAGGGAAATACAGTCTCTCAAAGGAACTGATTCAATATCAGTTTGGGTGTCAATAGATGCAACCTATTGTTTTCAATGGAGTTGTATCAATTTGTAGCTAAATTAGGTCTATGATTGGTCCAATACTATAATCTTCAGTCAAAATTCCCATTATTATAATCAAAATTTGTACTATGTCACTATAAGAAAAGATAACTTAGAGAGCCCCATATCCCATTTGTCTTTCAAAGGGAAATTGTGAGTGTTTTTCCCTTTGATCACAAGGTCAAAAATTATTTTTGCCACTTGACACAACATGAAAATACAAATAATGAGCCAAATCTGCAACTGGTGTAAGTATGTACAAATTCAATTACACCGCATCTGAGTTTAGCCTCTTAGTCTTTTGACTTAAATTATGTTATTGCTTATGTCATAATTCAGTTTTTCCCCATAGCATTAATGTGCAGAGAAAACACATATAAAACACAATAACCAGTCCTGTTAGGTGTAACTTCATGGTTTGTATATATCAAATTTCATCCATGTTATTTAGCTATTGAGGACAGCAATACGTATGAACTTTTTGCCTACGGAAGGAATTGTATTGTTCTGTTCTAAGAGACTGCTCCGTCTTTTCAAGTTAAGAACATTTCTGTATCAGTGTTGTTAATTTTCATGATTTTATTCCAGCTTTCATGGTTTTTCTTATTTATTTTTTTTCTGAAAACTCCAGCTTCCAGGGACGTGTGACTATGTAAAAATCACTTTTTTTTTTACTTTCAAATTAAATTTCTTGTCCTCTTTGTTATAATAAAGCTTGTGAAAATATGACCTGAGTGAACTTCAAAATAAAAAAAAAAGAGTAATTTTTTTTAAAATCTATTTTAAGATACATGATATTTTAAAGTCAATTTTATCTTTTATTAAAGCCCAAACTGAGATTTTTTTTGAAGACTTGAAATTGGTAAATTCTATCTCCTTACAGCTGCCAGGTTGAAAATCTTTTCTTACCCATGGCTGGCAGGTATTGAAAGAGCAGAAAATGGGTATACAGTCTCCCAGTTGGCTTTCTGTGAATTATTTACAGATGACAGACGCATTAGAGAAGTCCAGGCAGCTGGAGTGTGTGTGAGACTTTCAGTGAATGATTTCATTTAGAATGTTGTTTCAGGGAGATAATGTAATTAATGTAGTTGGGAGATGAGAAATCTCACACACTGCATCTGGAAGTTTCTCCTCAGGAAATCCTTGTAGCTCACTGTTCCTGTCAAGCAGGGTAATGTGCCTGTAAACCGCTTTTGACAGAAAACATATCACTGCATCAGCAGAACCAGAAAATGACAAAACATACACAATGTGCAAGAGTGAATGCTAATGTCTTTGCACCAAGAAAACACACTCATGTAAGAAAAAGAAATCTAAATCAGTGGGAAGCTTGTAAAGTGCATCTAAGAAACAGTCTGAGCCAAGAAGATGTTCCACTGGTTCTCTTAATAGGTAGATAAACCACTTTGAGTAAGTGAGAAAAATCAGTATTAGGCACAGAAAACACTTGCTTTGCACAAAAAGCAACACAAAAAGCCACTATAGCATGTAAAAGGTTTTTAGGTTGTTTTTTTGTTTGTTTTGGTTTTTTTCCATTATAACTGTCAGTTGGCAGTGAAAAAGCAAATAAATCTGAGGGAAAATATATAGATTTCAGGATTGATTAAAATCTTAAATTTATAAACCTGAATATTCAAAAGTCTCCAGAGAAAATAATCTGGTTTTGACTCTAATTTGGCTATTCACTTTCCTGCTCTTCAATTCACATTTTCAAGCTTTTGCTTTTAACCATGAATGCAGAAACTTAAACAAATTTAACTATAAAGAAACATTAAAAAATAGAAAGAAGAATTAAAAAAAGAATACTCTGCTCAAAGTCAAACAGCTCACTTATTTCAAAACAAAACCCCACCCACTTTTAAGCTCTACTAAAGCTAAACAAATGCTCTATGCATATGGTTTTTCATCTGTGGAAAACACATGAAAGAAAAATAACTATGATTGTCACTTGCACAGATATGTCTATGATGAGGATGGAACTTGGGTATGCCATTAATTGAAAAGAATAATGCACAGAAAGAAAAATATTTTGCATCCTTATGTGTAAACAAAAAGGTAAAAACAAACTGCTGGAAATCTCCCACAAAAGGATGGATATTTCTTTATTCATTACTATTAATAAATGCAGTCACTATTGATTACCATGAAAATAGCTGGAAATGGCTGCCTACTGTTCTGATATGAGTCTAAGGAGATGTATAATATACCTAAAATGTAACAGCAAAGCATATGTCATATTTGAAGGTGAGACTTGTTTTTAAAATCTTGAAAACAATTACAAATCATTATCTAAGTAAAATCAGTCCTACTTATGATATGGATACGATAATATTACCTTTGATTCTTCTGGTTTTAATAGAGGGACTTACAGAAATGATTAGATAGTGTAATTTCCTATGTTCTTTAAATGATGTTTTAACTTCCTCTGCAATAAGATGAGAAGAAATCCTTCACTGATCTGCTTATCCAGACCTTTGAGGGAGAAAAATGTTTTAAAAAAATAAATAAAATGAGAAGCTAAATGAAAAGACATGTTGTTTTAAGTAACAGTCTTATATTGCAGAGTGAGTCTTTAATAAAAATTTAGTCATTTTAGTAATATGTTAATTGTATTTAATATTTAGTTTACATATTATGCTTTCAGACTGTATTCATCTTGCTTAAATATATTCAGAGCTCTCTTGTAGCAATCCTAATTTGTTATAACCAAAAGATGGCAGCACTCCATGCAGTATACATTGCTTTCCACTGTTACTTCTATTCACAGATCTCTTTGGAAATTCCATTTTATATAGTGCTGTGGTTTAAGTTATCCTAGGCAGAGAATTATTTAGGATGTTTCAAGTGAGAACATATGCTTATTCATTTGGGAAGGTTAACATGGTTAGGAAAGCTTAAAAATAAATTCTTTTAATTTTAGTTTCTTTGGTATAGTTTCAGACTAGGTAATCACTAGTATCAGATAAACAGAACTGACAAGCTCCAACCTGAATTCTATTTTATGGAAACCAGATAGTTGTCTTATATAGGTCTCCTGACTCTTTTCATCACTTTCTGTACTTGCCGTACCTTAGGCAACTGTGTTTAGACTCTGAAATGTTAAGAATTGTTCTGGGGACAAAAAAACGGAGGTCATCTTTAATAGAATATAAAGTTATTGCTAGCATTAGGGATGAATTCATGCGAAGCCCAACTCTGGAAATTTTCATGTGCTGAGACCCCAGGCATTTCTATGCAATACAAGTACATTTTTATTGTATTGAAATACATAAAATAAGAAACAATTTCATTGTATTTCTATACCATGTGAGTATAGCAGATGACCTCCTGACTGTAAAGGAAGTGAATATCAGAAAAACAAATGAAGCAGAAGAATGTTCCAGTCATGCTCCATGTAACAGTGGCCATTAGAGCTGGGAGCAATTAGCTCTTCTAATTCTTAACTTTTAAATTCACAGAAAATGTCCAGCATTTAAGAATAACAGCATGTGGAAAGAAACCATAGAGCAGGCTGTGATGTGAAAAATGTAAAAGTCAGTTCAATTTATGCAGCATTGCTTTACCAGTATGTTGAATAAAGTGCAGTTTAATTTTTAACCAACTTTGTTTGAGTCCACTCTCTTTTGTAACTCAGCACAAGACAAATGAAACAACTATTGTACTGCAAAGTGACCCTTTCTTGAAAAGACAATTGAGCTATAAATCCTGAAGTACATGTCATGTAAACCTGCTTTTATTGCTGAATCCAGCCTTTTCAATACTTGCTGTATGCAATATACCTTCCAACAACTTATCCACAGTAGTAGTAGTGGTAGTAGTAATCAGTAAAGACAATTCCTTGTGAAGATATTTAGACAGAAGATAATAAAACAGGGCTTAGCAAACATTCATTGACATAGAGACTTTCAACACCTTTACATAATCTCTGCAAGACTGTCTGCTGTCTGCTACATTTCATTTTGGTTTCC
Source organism: Aegotheles bennettii (assembly GCA_013398125.1). NCBI lineage: Eukaryota > Metazoa > Chordata > Aves > Caprimulgiformes > Aegothelidae > Aegotheles > Aegotheles bennettii. The sequence continues at coordinate 192,013 of VZRW01009002.1, forward strand.
ATAAGTAGTATTACAAAATAAATCTGCATGCCATGGTTTGATTTTCCCCAAACTGCCCTCAGGTGTTTCAAATATAGATGTTAGCAGTGCAAAGCTCACTGAAATGTTTAATCTCAACAAAAATCAAACTCTCTGTTAATATGATCTCTTTCTTTTCCATCTGCCTTCTGTAATAGAGAAACTTAAAAAAATAGAAAGGGTTTTTTTTAGTTTTGGGGTGAATGAGGATAAATACTTCAGATTTTTAAATTAAATGAATTCTTGGGAAATATTACTGAGCTTTCCTCTATAAGCTTTTCTAAATTTTCCTTGTTAAGCTTATGAGGTCAACAGGTTATTATTGACTCTATTTCACTGTAGGTATTTTTTATGTAAAATACTTATCTCCAGAAGCTTCGGTTTCAGCAGTCAGGTTTTTTTATTAGCTTTCTTTTTAAGTAAACATTACCCAAATTGCAAAGATAGTCTCATGAATAAATGATTGGCTTGTCATTTAGGAGAACCAGATTTAAGGACAGACTACAGCTTTCTGTGAAAACCTGAATGTCCAATGGACTGTCTGGACTTGTCTTTTCTGTTTGTACCTTTTGGATAGTAATTGCAGGTTTTGCTGTGTTGACACATCAACAATATATAATCAAGTCCCAAGCTTTAAAAGAGTCATAGGAATGGGTAAAACTCATGATAAAAATCCATACTTTTTGTTAGTATTTGTGGTCTGTTTCTTGAATCTTTAGATTGTAAAGTTCTCTCCCATAGACACAATGAGTGGAAAAGTCATTTTAAATTATTTGTTTTTCAAGAAAATAATATTTAGAATCCTTACACAGCTTCAGACACTAGGGCTGTAGAAAACCACTACCCATGACTACACTTAAAATGAAATATTTACAGTTGAGGGCAGCATTATCTGTTCAGAATCTGCCACACATAGTGTGGCCATATATTTGGCATTTGTGAGATCAACTACCGCAGGGAAAAGTTGTAGTGAAAGTATGCTGTGTCAAACTGGATGTGGCCATAGAGCCACTGAATTTAATCTTTGAGTGACTGAGCAGGCCCTGAGTACGTTTGCAATTTCTTCCTTTTGGCTTAGCTAGCAAAAACAACAATTAATTTTTTTTGGGGGGGAGGGGGAAACTCCAAATCATCAAAAACCTCAGCTTGGTTTAGAAACAAACTCCTCTTATGGAAGACAAGAGTATCAGTTCTACTAGAAAAAATAGTATTTTTCCCCTACTGACAAGTTTTAAAAAAACACCTTATTTCTGTTGTGCTTAACCTCACAACATCAATATGTGCCCTTGTGATCAAAAGACATGTTACTGTAATTCTCTAACAGCTTATGCAGGCTTTTCTATTTCCTGCAGCTTCTTGGAATGCAGAAATGCGTTCATTTATTTGACTGAGCAACTCTGATACCACAACCCCCTATCAGCATTCTCTAAGTTGGCTGCCTGTAACAGTAGAATAATTTCAAGATGGCGCTGTGTGGTGATACTGACCCTCAGCTCACTAAGCCACATAGCAATGTCAACACTAACCAACATTGTTCTTGCTTTAGTTATGAGGGCGGTGGGCTCAACGTTCTTGTTTCAGGAGCAAGTGCAGTAGGCTGAAACTATCCAGCATTTTCTGACCTTGCCTACAGGAACAGTGAGTTGAAACAATTGGGTCCTAGTGCAAATTCAGTGATTTTGGGCAATCAGGCACTCCTTAACCATACCCAGAAAGCTGATGTCTGGGAAAGGTCCCCGAGACATCTCCTGCCCAGATCACAAACCCACTCTGTAAGTTGCCAAGGATGATCTAATTTGAATTGTGGCCATCACAGAAAAATACTGACCAAAGTCAATCATCTTATGACCCTATAAATATTGGTCCTGAAAGGGACATCCTTCAGAGCTCTATGGGATCACACCAAGCTGCCATCCTGTGTCTCATAAACAAAGCTGGTCTATCCAATGGGAAAGATTAAGTAGTCTGCTACTTCTCATATATGTGGTGAATAGATCAAATTATATTAATTTATTATAATTTGATCCTGCCGATGAATCAGCAGTATATTTCATTGCAATTTCTTTTTGTGCAGTTCGAGGATCATTAAGTACCACAATTTAACAACTTAACATAGTTTAACCTCTATATCTGTGTGTATGCAAGCAATTTAGTTTAGAAACTTTGTTAGATATTTAATTGAACCTCTGTATTTGATTATAACAATTTTTTGATGATTAATTTAGTATCGCTAGAAAGTTCTATCACCCAATCTTGTTCAGTGTTGCTCAACCTCTATTTGCTGTTATTCCAAATCACACCAGAGCCATAATTATGTGTTAAAACACTACAATAAAATCCCTATGCCTAAATGAGGTCAGCCTTTTGTCCAGCTGCCATCAAGTAGATGTACAGTCTGTAAGAAGTACCAGCAGAAGTGTTTCATCAGAGGCAGCTCTAAACTAGCTTCTTTAAGCATAGAAAATGAACCCATAGTAGCTCAGCTTCACTGCAAGTTTTGCAATGCAGAACTGAGACTCTGAGTACTCAGGAGATCCAGTCTCAATCCCAGCATATCCACAGGCAAGATTACAGCTAAATCACACTGACCTCTTCTGGAATCAGAACTCCTTTTGTTAAGTACTTAAACCAGAAAGGCAGGAAAGAAAAGTAAATGCACCAGGACATGCTGTTGCTTGATGAATACAAGGAGCAGGTCAATGCTAGATAGGCAGAGGAAGTGGGAAATGAAACTAGAACAAACAGTGAATTTTAAACTCTGATCCACTGAGGTGGAGAGGGAAATACTTCACCCAAAGTCTACAACATAGGTACGTAGCATTATAGATGTCAGCAGAAACCTTGCACAAGTCGACCATTGTAGCACACAGCCTTACAGCATGAAGAAATAGTCTTACAGACAGTTCCTTTTTACTTGCTAATATCTCTTCAGGCATAATCACTTCTGTCTCTGTTTAGAACGGCCAGGGCAAGCCACAACTCAGAGACAGAGTTTGCTTCTGCTACTCCCCTCCACCCCCCTCGGGAAATGGAAGGGGAATAAGGAATAAAGGCTTAATGGTTGGAAATTCAAACTATAAGAGATTTAATGGAACAGGGAAGGGGAGTAACAGGTGGAAAAAAAAAGAATATATATACAAATATATACAACCTGACTCCGACAACCGCCGATACAAGCTCCTGAAGAGTCCTCCACTGCAAAAGGTGATGGGGAGAAAGAGTCCAAAGCCCCCCCAGCACCCGATGCAGTCGGATCCCGCAGAGCACGTGGCGAGCTGGTAACAAAAGGCAGGGCCTCTCCTCTGGGACGGCTCCATGTGGCGATCAGGAACGAGCAGAAAGGAAAGAGAGAGAGGGACTTCTTGTACTCCTGGCTTTACGGATCGTGGCAGGAAATGGGAGGGAATACCGACACCTCAGACCCCTTTTCACAAAGGGTCCTAAACTCCACCCCTCCCTCTTTGGGTCCTTGCAGCAAAGCTGTATGATTTTGCCTGTCCCCTCAAACTATAACAACTTCCATCTTTGATACTACAGGATTCGTGTATTATACTCTGAGCTTAGTGCTTTGCTGTATTCATGGAAGTTGGTCATAAACACCAAAGGAAAGAATTATGCCTTTGTTGGAATGCATCATTAATTTCCAGTCTATTATGAAATCAGAAAAACTGTATTCTCTCTGCATAAAGAAACTAAGATTGATTGTGTTTTTAAAAAATATTAAACTATGTAGCAGATAATATTTTTTCCTAATGTGAATTTGCACTTTAGAGTATAGAAATACCTTGTTTATTGCTGAAAACCTACCCTAACTGATATTATATACATCTTACATATACTATGTATGTATCATATATACCTTATTAACATTTTTCAAGAAAGGTTTAATATCTGTGCATCAAATAATTGAAGTTAATTTTAATTTTTAGCAGCCACTTGAACATGTAAACATCTAATCCACGGATGCACAAGAACAACAGTAATATCTATTATGCCACTTTGCATCAATGGTTTATGATCCATTTTACTAAATGGAGAGCACACTTACTGCATATACTTGTCCTGAAAATGGAAAATCTACCACCATATATAGACCTAACAATTGAATTCAAACTGCAAGTATAAAATGAATGAAATAGACCAGACTTTTTCCTTTTCTTGTCAGAAGACATTGAGTTGTGCCTGTGTAAAAAGAAGCAACATCTTCTATATGTTATTACTGCTGATGTTTCTGTCCTATCAAAAGTGAGGATTTAGTCACTAAGCTCCATTTAAGGTTAACCCTGTTAAAAAATTGAGAGCTGAAACTTACAATATGTTGTTTCTTATTGTCTTATCAAAAACAGAGTAAGTATAAATTTGGAAACATTTGAGAGTTAAATAAGGAATGCAAGTATTTTTATAAAGCTGAAGGATTAAGCATACAAATATTCTGCCTTGTGTACAGCAGTACATGGAATAAATATGCTATCTGCTTTCAAATTTTAGGATAGTTGACTCTCATATATCGAAATGTTGAAAGGAAACACATGACATTCTGTGAGGCCAAGGTCTGGCCTAGCCTTTGCTGCAGCCATGAGAAAGCACAGTTACTCATGATTTTCTGTAGGAAATTGTTACTTATAAGACTAATGCTAAGACCGATGCAAGACTGTTGCTGAGGAATACTTTAGCATCTGAAAGAACACTCCAGTCAAAATCCCAAAGACAAGGCTTCTACTGGACTAATTAGATTGGAGGCTGTTTGACACAGCCTTTAGGGAAACAACCCTTACTGGTATCACTTGGAAGGTTTAAGAGGCAAGGTAAGAGAGGAAATCTGATTCTTAAAATGAAAAGCAGCTGCAGTAGTGAAGCGTGCTGGAAGGAAATAAAGTGGAGCAGAACAAATGTGAAAAAGTGAAGAAAAAAACTCAGGAATATAGTTCTAAGGGGAAAGATGTAAGGGAGAAAAAAGGAGTGAAGGACTTGAGCAGTGCAAATTTGCACAATCATGGGAGAAGAAAGTTTAACTGATGAATCACTCTGCAGACTCACCAGTACATTAGGATTTCAGGGTTCAATGAGGCTTGGTGATATCTGCTGTGGCTGTGATAAAGTGAAAGTTGTTCTGCGCACGTGCACTGGTGTACATTACAACTAATCTGTGTGTTTGTGTTTTCAAGCACCTCAGAATAAATTTTATTGAATAAACAACTCTGAGTGTCTTGTACCTTTATTTTGTGCTGCATTAGTTCAATGTTTATTGCAAACCTACCTGATCTCAGTTTTTGTTTACTCTTGTATTTTGTCTTTATGACACTTGTAATTATATGCTCTTGAGTTCTTTATCTGCTTGTTTGCTCTTCTGCAAAACACAATATTAGCCCTTCAAAAATCCATTTATTTCTACTAGCTAGCTTTGACCCACTTATTGGCCATGTCACAAATGAGTAGTTTCTAATTAGCCCATCCTTTAATTGTCCAGATTCATGAAACCTATTCAGACTATTTTTGCATTATCAATGGTCAGTGGCCCCTTTGAAAGCAGATTTCATGTGAGAAAATCAGCCTTGCCCAAGTGATGTGTAAGTCTTACGCAGGGAGAGTAGTCAGACAAGACTACTACTTTGCACTCCCAAATGTTACCAGAACAGCTGAGTCTGGTGCCATCAGTTACAGGGTGACAGAAGCTGTGGTGCCACACAGAGTGTGTACAAAGTCATTGGAAAATATGTTCTGTGGCCAAGGACCCAAGCCCTTATAACTGTCACTGGTGATCCAAGGTATAAGACATTTCCATGGTGAGAATAGAAGTGGATGAAAAGTATGTTTTTTCCAGAATCTTGATTTTTTTAAGTAATAAAAGTGGCTGAAAGCTTGCAGTTTGCACTCTGTTTCTTCTGAAAAATCCACAATTGCAAAAAAAAAGATATGGTTTCCTTCTGTTGTGTAGCATAGGACTTAACACCCTCTTATTTTTCACCAGTAGTATTTCTACTGGAACAAATACGGAATTACCATGACTGTTTCCTTCAGTTTCCTTTCAGAGCAGAGAAGTGAATGTCTTCAGTTTATCCCTTTTTGGCAGATAAATTGACTATAACTATTCAACATTATCAGGCATATAAATGGTTAGTAGAATGTCATATGAAGTTAATCTAAAATGTGACATTACATGAAGTAAGCCATGAAAACAAAGATACTACAAATGGGCTGGCCATGGTATAGCTGATGTGAACTCTCAAGAATTGTTGCTTAGCACTGACAGCTACACTGTTTTCCTTTAGCTTCTCCAGGTATATACTTTATAAAATATACAAAAGGTGGTTTACCTGTCTTAAAATATCTGAGTATTTATGTTCCATGTAATGGCATTAGGTATACAATCTGTCTTCTTGTTGTTCAGCTTGGTCTTTTCTCACTTGCAATGGATCTCATGTTACCTCTTCAATTACAGATTTCAGGGAATTGGGGTTTATCTTTGAATGTGACTCAGTAATTCATGAATACATAACCTTTTCAGAACAGCTGGAGCGTGTCTCTTACGTGCTCTGTGGAATGTACTAAAGACTTTTTTCCTAAAATGAGAATTTTTAAAGTGTGACTCCAATACAGTAAAAATCACTATAGAGAACTGACCTTGGAAGTGGTATTTTTTTACAAATTTTTAAGTGGTTAATGCTATATTTTGGTTTGGAAGCCTTTAGAAAAGACCTGGTCATCTGAAGTCAACCAGAATTTTATCTTGAGTTTAATTCTTTTCAATTTTGTAACACTTTATTTAACACAAAGTTAAAAATATCTGAATAAAGAACATTTCACAAGGAAATGTTCAAATTTTTCATGAGCTGTTTTGACGTTTGACAGTGCTTTTCCCTTCACCATTGAAATTTAGGCAGAGTTGGCACAAGAGGCTGCTTAAACTTACCCAGCAGCTGAATGCCAAATTGCCATGGCTTGAAGTCAAACTTGAATGGCTTCACTGCCATTTATACCTAAGCTTGCTGCAGTTAAATCCACACTTTTTCACTTGTACGAGATTTAGTGGTGTCACTGGCAACTACAGAATAGATCCATTAACAAGACATTCCTAACATTTCCTGTAATCTACTCTAGGCATCAAAAATTATGAACTTGCACTGAATATGGCTGCTTAAACATGGACTTCAGGAAACTCTTCCATTCGTATTTAAATTGGAAAATTTAAACATAGTTCAAGGTTTGTGTTCCTAATTTTTAACAGCATTTTTTTCTACCCCATCCTCCACTGGGTTGTTTTATTTTTTATTATGTGAGTGTGAATCTGTGAGTGCAAATGAGAAGCAATAAAGTAGAAAGTTGAGATTTATATCAGCTCTTAATTGGAAGCAGTGGAGTCGTCTGCCAAAAATCTCCACCAGGCTGGGACAGAGCTAATGCAGTAAAAAAATATTGTCCATTTTGGTACTAGGGGTGAAAATACGAGGATATAGTTGGGAGTAACTTCACAGAGCGAAGTTTAAAAATTCTGTACATTTTACCAGATCATCAAGTAATGTCAGAGACATCAAGTAATGTCTCTGATGCCACTAAAAGACATTGTAATTGCATTGTATTGTAATTGCAAAGTAGACTAAGAGGGTATACATTAGTAGAAGCAGCCATAGGAAGCAGCCAAAATGATAGAAGACCTTAAAGGTAATTGCAAGGGAAATGAATCCATGTTAGAAGTAAAATACTTAAAACATTCCCTGGTGTGAAAGTCCTCTTTAGTTGTAATGGTGCTAGCAAGTGCTCCTGTAGTACTTTCTTATACTGTGCATTTTCTATAGTCAGATAACATAAATGGAAATCTCCTTTTGTTCATTGACAGTATTGTCCCTTCTGACTGAGAAGTTTTATTCAAGCCTGAAATTTTAACCCTGCTGACATGAAGTCATAGTTTTCTGTCATCATGTCAGTGACCCATATTAATGTTATAAAAGTGTTGAACAGCAACACCTGCATTCTATTTTTTTAAAAAATAACCCTTGTGGAAATTGGGCCAACAGCATAAATTTAGCACAGACCTTACTGCTAATGTTCTATCTGACAAATGCTTATCTTGAAAGCATACTGAATGCCACAGACAAGCTATGCAATACCTGGAAGGATTAATTTTTTGTGTAACCCACTTCTAGTACAGTAGCATGGTGTGAAAGGATGCTCTGGGGAAATTTATTTACATTTAATAATAATTTATATTTAACAATGTAAATGACATTTTTAATGGAGTTATATTATATTTAGTCATAAAGTAAATTATATGGAGCCTCATGTACTTGTCAAATTATGAAGATGATTTTGATTGCTTTGGTCGTGTGTGTGTGATCTTATACTAGTAAACATTTCAATGAAGTCCAGAGTTGTTACTCAAATTAATCAGATACTTTGAATGTAGACAAGATTCAAAAGATCATAAGGGCCTAATTTTAAGTAATATCCTGTTTCTATAATGCTCTCAGTTTGCTTTCTTACTCCAAGTGTAATGTTTCCTCATCACAAGAGTTAGCAATAGATGCATGTGGAATTAATCTACTGGTGATAGGAAATGTATTCACATCCGCAGCAACAGAATGGCAAAATGATTACTCCTCTATATATTTTCTATTTTAAATTCTGAATTTTGTTAGCCTGTGTCATGAGCTGAAGTGACCCTGAGCTCCTACTTAATGGAACACCCTTACTACTTAACCTGTTGCTGCTGCTTGAAGAACAATCCCAAAGCTGGAACTTGGTCTGTGAGTTTTCCTAATGGATCAAGCTGCATACATCCCGCTCCATTTTTCTGCACCAGTCATTACTCTACCAGCATCTGACTTCCTTCACACTGTAAAAGGCTGGACAAAATTTGCCTAATTGGTCTATACCCTGATAGAAAAATAAAGTGAATCTTGGGGTGAAAGGGGTAGGAAAACCAGACCAATCTTTGGCTGGTGTAAAATTGTAGAGCTCTACTGGTGTCCATGGGCACAATTATCCAGATAAAATAAATGGAAAAGTCCACAATTTTGTTTTGTAAGAGAACTGTCTAACGATGTTTCTTTTATGACTATTTGTGTTTTCTTGATGATTTTTGGAACAAAGTTAGGCTGAAATATTAATAGTAACTGCTTTTAAAAGTTAGCCTCTACAGATAAGTACACTTTCCACTAGAATTAGTTAAATGACAAACAAATAACAAAATGAGCAAAGAAATAAAAATTGCAGGTAGTTCCAACTTCTCAGTGTATGTAATTTTACAAATTTTTTTCTCTAAATACGCAGGGTGGGATAACCAAGAGTGAGTTAACAGCAGCCCTGTGAGGGGATGATGGACTGGACTGATAAGCAAAGGAACTGGAGTGAGGTAAAAACAAAACCAACAAGATGGAGCTCCAGCAGGGCCACCTCTGGCATTTCCATATAAGCAAGGAAGTGCCTTTTTTGGGTGGGAAACTCCACCTCACTAGGCCCTTGCTGGGAAATCAGTTTGCTGGAGTGCCTCTTTGAAGTGCCTTTACACTAATGTACACAGCATGGGAAATAAACATGAGGAATTAGAGATCTGTGTGCAGTTATAAGGCTACAATCCTGTTGTGATCACAGAGGCTTAGTGGGTTGGCTCCCATGGCTAAAGTGTTGCAATAGAGGGGTAGAAGCTTTTTAAGAGGGACAGGTCAGGTAGATGAGGGGAAGCTGGCCTTTATGTAAGAGAACATCAAGAATGCATGGGGCTCTGCCTGGGAATTGATGGTGAACTTACTGAAATCTTATGGGTAAGGCTCAAAGAGCAGATCAGTATGGCTGACACTGTGGTGTCTGCTAGAGGTCATCTGATCAGGAAGAGTAAGCGGATGAGGCCTTCTACAGTCAGCTATGAGTAGGCTCAAATTCACAGGTGCTGATCCTCATAGGGACTTCAGCCACTCTGGTATCTGCTCAAAGGACAACACAGAAGGGCATATGCAATCAAGGAGATTACTGAAGAGAATTGATGCCAACTTCCTGATCCACATGACAGAAGAGACAATGAGGAGAGGTGCTCTGTTGGATCTCATACTCACAAACAAGGAAGGGCTTATTTGAGATGCAAAGGTTGAAGGCAGCCTTGGCTGCAGTGATCATGAGTTGGTGTAGTTCAGGATTCTGAGAAGAGGAGACAGGTAAAAAGCAAGATCACACCCCTAAACTTCAGGTATGAGACTTTGGCTTCTTTAAGGATCTGCTTAGAAGAGCCCCAGGGCTTCCCTGAAGGGAAGAGGTACCCAAGAAAGTAGGTTAATATCCAAAGCTAACCTCCTTCAAGTACTGTCAGGGTGGCTGAATACTGGAATAGGTTGCCCCGAGAGACTGAATATCTCAGTTTTTGGTGATATTCAAAAGCCATCTAGACATGGTCTAGGTGCTACTGCTTAAGAAGTGGGGTTAGATAAGATGACCTCCAGAGGTCCCTTCCATCCTCAACCTATGATTCTGCTATTCTGAGTTTCTAAGAACTGATACATAAAGATTAAGAAACAGTTTACTTGACCTACATTTTAAACATTATATATATTAAGATGGTATACAGGATAATAAATTTACTAAGATAAATATTGGTCGTATTTAAACTGACCACACTATTCCCTTCCAACCTATCCTATAATCATATATTTGATATTTGGGTAGTTTTATGCTAAGATTTAAAAACTATTTCTAAAAGACAAAAATGTACCCATAATGTGTTACATCTAGACAAAATGATCTATTCTGTTATTAACACAAGTTATCCTCCAAATTAAATTGAAGCATGATAATCAGAAGGTAGAAATACAGCTGTGTTTGGTCTATGGCTAATAAAAGAAAGAAATTGTTTGCTTTGATTCATATCCTATAGTCCTGCAAAGAATTAACATGAGCAGCTGACAGTCTAAGCATTTACCTTCTGAGTATAGAAATCAAGGAAAAAGAAAAATACAAAAACCCCCATAGCAGAATTACAACTGCCCCCGAAAAACAGAGTAACTTAAATAACAATTTATTTCCTCAATGCAGGTTTCAAGGTTAAACAAACGAACAAAAAAAAATTACAGCTTGGCAGATTTATCAGTGCTCTTTGTTGCTCTTGTTTGAACATATGATCAAGATTAATCATGTGTAAAAATTCACCTTTAAATTATACAAAGCTTCTCTTCCTGGTGAAAGCAATTCCAGAAACTTGACGCTAGTAGCAACGAATACCTGTGTCCCACCTCTACACAGTGGACATCTGAACAGATACTGATAAAGCCAATCTGAACTCTTCTGCTAATCCTTCCTGAGGTGTTATGTTTTTATTATTGAAACTGGAACTGTGCAGTCTCCTAGCTACAAGGCTCTATGAGTCTGTGCATATGTTTGTGTTTGTATATGTATATAAATATATAAGTAAACCATAAAAGAAACTAGGGCTAACTGTTCCAAGGACTAAATGTTCCAAAATTCCTTGGTAGTCAGTAAACCGGAATCTGTGTGGGTTTTTTTTAAAAAAAATCTTTTTGTAAAAAAGAAATTAGGTGCTTAAAAACAAACAATTTCACTGACTTGAGAATATGATCCCATCCTCCTTCGCTGGAGACATTCAAATCCCGCCTGGATGCGTTCCTGTGTGATGTACTCTAGGTGACCCTGCTCTGGCATTGGGGTTGGACTAGATGATCTTTCGAGGTCCCTTCCAACCCCTAGGATTCTGTGATTCTGTGATTCTGTGATTCCAAGGTGTGACAGACAAATACATAGAAGTCTCTATGTACTAGTGATGCTCTGTAAAGTACAGATCTGTACACTCAGAAGGAAATTAGACCTCTGATGCAAACAGACTAGCAAGATTTTAAGCAGAGACAGCTCCATAATCTCATGCACTGTGTACTACAAACTATATTGGTTTTGCATTTTTCTCATCAAATAGCTATCTATATTTTTTCCAATAGGGCTTAAGTAGATGCTTAAGCCTGTATCTACCATGAAAGTAGACAGTACCTAATGAAGTACTCAGTGTAAGAGTTGTAACAGGGGGACTCATCCAGCCTGAACTCCTGTCCACATATACCTGTCAGGGTCCTGAGGGCATTACTAGGCCTTGCTGGACCTGACCAGTACACATTGCTGCAAATAAAATTTGCAGGTTTTTGAGTGACTACAAAGAAAGTTCTGGCTCCTTAACTGTTCCATAACTGTTCTGGTGGGCCAGACACCATCCATAAGAGGGAGGGAAGAAACTGGAGTCTGACATGGGAGTGAATGACTGCAGTCTTGGACTCTGTTGTCTGAGACTGAAAACAAGTTAAGAAGAAAGCCTAAGGATGTTACACCTGTGCTCTCTGCTTATAGCAACTGAAGTATTGTACATATCATCAGTACAGCTCCTAATTTATGCAATATTAAAATGATACAACCCCAAAGCCCTTGGTTTCTGCACCTGGAGGGTTGGCTTCCCCTGCCAGGGCGGTCACTCCCAGCTCAGCAGTTACTTCCCCAGCAGCCTGGGTGGCTGGGGCCCAGCTGCAGTGTGGCCCAGGCAGCTCCTCCAGCTGCTTGCTGCTGCTCTGAGGAGCAGTTGAGGAGCTTGCAGAGGTTTTGGTAAGCAATGGGGTGCTAACATTGGTGTCAGAGCCAGCTGGGCAGTTCATGGCCTCCCACCCGCACAGGACACCCCACAGCTCCCTGTTGCCGCAGCCCACTGTGGGAGGGCAGTCTGCACCAGGGCAGTTCAGAAGTAGCTCATGTAGGCCCAGCTGTGAATTACTCCAGAGAGAAGTCGGTGGCTATTTCCCCCTGAGCACTAAACAGTGGATTTGGACCCATGTTTAAGGTATGGATGTAAAAATCAGCAGCCTGAAGAAGGTCTGTGGAGCAGGATGGTCTCTAATCAGGGAGACTGTGGCACACTGTCCTTGACATGAACATTTTCATCCTCGTGCACATGTTGAGCTGCCTTAGGAGGTAAATGAGGAATTGCTCTTTCCTTCATTTATGGGCTGAACAGTGTAAGACTACTTTTTTTTTTTTTTGCTAGGAGACCTAATAAACCTGCTGCAGTAGGCCAAGAGGAGTCCCTGAGGGCAGCTCCTGAGGGTGTTTTCTGAAAGTTCCAAACAATTTCTCTCCCGACAGTGTGGTTAGAAGTCACCCATTGTGCCCTGAAACCTCTAAGGGGCTATACATAGTAGACAGAGAAATATCCTGCTATAAGACTGGTTTTCATACTTTTTGCAATAATGCAGAGAACCGCTAAACATCTCTGAGCTAACTATCTATTTGTCAGGGGTGAAATTGTGACTTTTCAGTACCTCCACCTCCATTAACATGTTTCCAAGAGAAGCAGGGCTTGAAAAATGTGCTAAACATTTTTTGCTGTACCATAAAACGACTTAACTCCCATTTAATTTTATCCATGATTATTTACAATAAAATGACTTTCATCTGCCTATAAATCCTTACCTGATACATTCTTTTTCCAAATTACTTTATTAATCCTTAGTTATTAGTAATTAGAAATGGCAAAAAAACCACAATAATTTCCTTAACTCTGGCCGACAACTGGGCTTTAATAGACTACAAAGCATGACTTTGGTTTCTGGAGTTTCTTTTTCTCCTGCATTAACAATGTCATGTGATTGAAGAAGGCGAAAAAAGAGGAGAAATATTTCTGAGTGTCATTCTTAACTCTAGAGAGACAATGTTTTATTATAAATATAATGGATTGAAACTCATGGTACATACTCAAATAATGCAGTCAGCCAAAGCGGCTAACAGCTTTGTATTCACAACTACTCATTTTTTAAAAAAAATTTCATAACCTTTCCCTTAGGTATCAATTGACTCATCTGTTACCAGTAACATTGGTCTCTCTCTGCTGTGTTTGTGGGACTGACAGATTATATCATGCGTGAAAGAAATCACATAATTTCTCTGCAGCTTCAACTGATCAGGCAGAATGTTTACATTTAACAGGGCAGGATCTTGGTAATTGCTTGGCTCAGGAAGAACATGGTTTTTCCCTGGATTGGTTCATCCTCTCCATATACTTGCCGACCATGTTTCTTTGACTTTTTTAGCCACCTGCTGGAAGTATTATTGATGACATAAAAGGCATGTGAATAACATTAAGTATCAGGGATGGAGGAGATTTCAGCTTCTACATCTAAATAGTAAGCTGAAGAGTGAAGATACACTGATAAACACCCATAATGTTTGAAATCTTTGCATTTAGTGAACATCACACAAAGAATTATTTTTTTAACAACTTTTTTATTACTTTTAATGATCTGCTCTATCTAATCTGTTAGCTCACGGAGTAGAAGTGTAACTGGTTTCCCAGTTGATATTAACATACTTTCCTGTGTGCCACAGATCCTGCTCCAAAACACAGAAGAATTAAAGAATTCCAATCTTCTTCTCTGTCCAGGATTTACAGACTGCTTTGGAAATTTGAGAACACTACCTACTTCTGAATTAAAGAAATGCTTAATAATTGGATCTGTAGTTTTGCTAATATAATTAGGACAAAGGATATAAAATTGTGCAAAATGGAAAACCTGTCATTTAGAGAGATATCAATTTACAATGCAAATGTAAGAAATATGGCCCAAGCACTATGAGAATGTTCTGATGAAAGAATTATAATGGGATCTTTTATAAATTGGTTTGTGTTATTGATAACTTCTTAAATATTTACATAAGTGTGCAAGGAAAGGAAAATGAGGAATTGCATATATACTAGGCCATAAGTTAATAGTAAAGGAGATTTGATGCATAACATTCAGGAAAATTGAGAAAACATAATAGAAAAAGACACATATGATTGAAATGAAGTCTGATGAATGACCAGACATAGGAAGTTGTTATTGGAACTTGTATTTCTTTTAGACAAGGAAATGTAATTTTTTAGAACAGTTTTTAATAACTTTCCTATTTAAATAATTCTTAACTAAGCTAATAACTTCTATAGAATTTGTTCAAGAAGCAGGGTTTCATATCAAAAGCTAGAAAAAAAAAGTCTAGATTTGCCTCCAACTCCTTGTGTGACCTTGAAAAATTTGCTTTTCTCTGGATTTAAGCTTTTGATTCTTAATGTTTACATAGTCACACCCTTATCTCAGTGATACGGTAAAGGTGTTATTGTCGGTGATTTGTTGAAATACTATAATCACAGGATACAAGTGCCAATACAGTTCACTCTGTGAATGGATAAATACTATGTATGTATTTATAAAAATTGAAAGTGAATTTATGCTATATTCCTTTTCATAGAATCATAGAATGGTTTGGGGTGGAAAGGACCTTAAAGATCATCTACTTCCAGTCCCCTGCCATGGGCAGAGACACCTCCCACTAAACCAGGATGCTCAAAGCCCCATCCAACCCAACCTTGAACACAGACAGGGAGGGGGCATCCACAACTTTTCTGAGCAACCTGTGCCAATGTCTCACCACCCTCACAGGAAAGAATTTCATCCTCATATCCAGTCAAAATCCTATCCTCTTTCAGTTTGAGCCTGTTTCCCCTCATCCTATTGCTACATGCCCTCATAAAATGTCTCTCTTCATCTTTCCTGTATGTCCCATTCAGGTACTGGAAGGTTGCTATGAGGTCTTGTCTTCTCCAGGCTGAACAACCCCAGCTCTCTCAGCCTGTCTTTGTAGGAGAGGTGCAGCCCTCTGGTCAGCTTTCTGGCCCTTCTCTGGACTTGCTCCAGCAGCTCCATGTCCTTCTTATGTTGAGGACTCCAGAACTGGACACAGTACTCACAGTGGGCCTTTATGAGAATAGAGTAAAGTGGGAGAATCACCTCCCTTGATGTGCTGACCACACTTTTGATGCAGCCCTGGGTACTGTTTGCTTTCTGGGCTGCAAGCACACATTGCTGTCTCATGTTGATTTTATCATCAATCAGCACCCCCAAGTCTTTCTTGGGGCTGTTCTCAGTTCATTCTTCAACCAGCCTGTACTTGTGCATGTGATTTTCCCAGCTCATGTGCAGGACCTTGCATTTAG